>JAHBCN010003507.1:0-2500 GCA_019359885.1 Listronotus oregonensis | reverse complement strand
GAATAAAAATGATGGTGGCTATGAAAAAAATTTATTTCATTGGATTTATTTAACTTACAAAATCTTATTTTGACATATTATAAAAATTCGAGTTAATTATTATTATTTATGAATAAATTAAATTAATTTAAGAAAAATTTTAAATGTTAAATAAACGTAATTTTTAATTTTGGCTAACATTTATGTAACTTTAACCAATTTCTAGGTAAAATTAACGTTATTAGGAAACTCTTGTCAATAAATTGTTTTCGTAGCCACCTTTTTATCCACTGATTTCCAAAATAATGCCAAAAAAAGTTTTCAAAAATAACTTTTAATTGTTAGGAGTTTCGATAGGGTTACAATTATAAAAATGTTTGTTTTTTATTCCGCATCTAACGACCTTAAAAAAGGGCTATATTTTAAAATAAGAAAAATAAAGTCTTTTAAATTTGAAGAGTTTGAACTAAATTTTGACACCCTCGTTCAAAACAGCCCTAAGGACAATAATTTCTTAATTAAAATTAATCGCACTATGGGTATTTTTTTCATTTTTAGTTCAATGGGGAAACGTTTTTATTTTTTTTTTTCTCTGTTACTAATCAGATGTTAACAAAATTTTGGGGAATATAAATGACCACAAGATCCTAAAATACAAAAAATTACAGAGCATTCCATTTAAAAAAATGCACCATCGTGACGTCACACTTTTTTGTGAAACCCATATATAACCAAAATTATTTTCCGAAATGTACTGTGTGTTGAAGGTAACGTCTGCAAAATTTTACAGTGAATAATAAATGAGCTACATAAGACGGGAGGGTGAGCTGCAGGACCCGGTATATATATATATATATATAAATATATATATATATATATATATATATATATATATATATATATATATATATATATATATATATATATATATATATATATATATATATATATATATTATTTTCTTATTTCCTATTTAACTTTTCTTCTATTTTTTATTTTTAAATTGCATGGTTAACCATTGGTGGATATTAAATCTCTACCACCTAATACCTATGGTATTATTTACCCAACAAGCAAGCCTATAAACTACTAATTGGTAGATATTTATCGTAACTTGCGTGAACTGTAACCCTGTTAAATGAATGCAGCAGGTATTTTTATCACGACTTGCTGCTAAAGGTATAACTATACTATCTTTGGTTTAGCAACCGCGTACGTGGCTATTGTTTTTTTCTTTAAGATTCAATAAAGAAGATACTGTCTTTTCAGTTCTAAAGAGCGGCTGGGACAAACACCTTTAAAAGCTGGCTGTTTTAATCTTAAAATAAAAATTACTTGTTTTATAATTTTTTGTTTAAAAAAATATTTAGATTATCCTTTTTTTTATTAAAGAATTTACTGCGCACTTACCCAGCGCTGATCATTGCACGCACGCAGATCGCATTAAAATGGGGATAGTCTTTAAGATCTCTGTTGGGGAGTGGGAGCTAATAATATAAACCTACACGAACTTTTTGTAAAAATTCTTTATATATGTATACAAAAATAGGTGCATAAAAAACTTATTTTTTTTATAATATAGGTCCAGTTTTCTACGTTCTATCATAAATTAATCAAACATCTTTGAATATAAAAATATTTTTATGAATAATAATACCAAGGCACTGACTTGACTTTTCTTAATTTTTTAAAACGATATCCCGCAAGTACACGTAGTTACTAGTATCGTACCAGTGGTCGATTGGTTGGTAAGTTAGGGGTTTAAACGGGGTTGGTCGCGTGTATATTTTGCACTGCAGCCCATTGGTTTATTATACTTCCACTTCTTGGTATAAAAGCCGGCTTCTTTAATAATTAGGCGTGATAGATTTTTACCAATACGTTCATGCAAAAAAGGGATTTCGACTTGTATATTTCCAAACAGTCTGGGTCCATTGTATATCAGTCCTTTGCAGTTTTATATTATGAATAAGTCTGCCTTCTTCATTTCTTCGGAGCACTTGCATGTCGTAGAAGTGTTCTGTATGCCTAGTTTTCATAAATGACAGTAAGCTCACAATAGTTCTACTACTTGTCTCATCCGAGTGCGCCCAGAAATAGGAACTTTGCAGTTTCTTGCTTTCATTATCTTTCTTTGTCTGTTTCGTTTTGGTTTATCCTTATTTTCTTGAAATGCTCGCTAGGGGTCCGGGAACAAAATGCACCATGGCCTTTTTTTAAATGATACTTGGAGCCTCAGAAGGAAAGGGCTTGCTTTACGGCATTTGCTTTTTTTTTGCTTATTGGCTCTAGTTATGTTTTTAATAAGTACCTTTTTCTGTCATTACACATTCTGAATAATTTTGAAGGTTGAAATTCATTCATTTTTTTATCTTTGTGACAGGTTACGAGGTATTACTACCTAAGTACCAGAGCACCGTGAGTGCCGGGTTTTTCGATGTTTATTTAATCCATTCTTTCTCCAGTCCCGTCGACGCTGTCCAAGCACTGAAACATTCAAATGTCAAATGTTGCATTTTAC
>JAHBCN010003506.1:0-74501 GCA_019359885.1 Listronotus oregonensis | reverse complement strand
AAATTGAAAAAAAATATTAGCTTTTTTAATTTTGGAAACAAGTGTTAAAAGAATTATTAAACAGCAAAAAAATTTCAACGTGGGGTGATTGGGACCATAAAGGTATTTTTTTTAAAATTTCTATAATATTTTGTAAAAAATATTAACTCTGTATTAGTCAATAACAAAACACAAACGGTTTTTATCTTTACGATTTTTCCCTAAATGGGGAAACCCCAGTAAAATTTTATTAACGACCAGCAAAAATTAAAAACACCTCATTTCTTTCTTTAAACATTTTATTTTTTTAGGTCACACTACCATTCCCGGGGCCACGATGTACTTTTCAAAAAAATGAACCCCGTCCGTTTTTTAGAGGCTTAAACAAAATTAAACCCCTACTCTATCCCAAACAAACTATAGGCCTAGACCAGCATATAAATTTTTTAAAAAAAGAGTTCCACAACCAATTCGCATTGAAAGAGAAGTTGGTACCTTGGGTTGGTGGTACCTTCCCCCCAAGCCCGTTTTGGTACCACAACTTTATCCTGTCGTCAAAAATATTTACTTCCCCAAAATTTATGTCAGACAAAATTTCCAAAAAGATACCCTGTAGAGAAACACGCATGTCCCGTACATATTCCAGACGTCCCTGTAGAAATCAAATTCCCCCTTACCATACCCTTTGGAAAAAAAAAATTTTACCTTTTGAGGTTCCAGGGAGAACCTACCCCATATCCTGTATTAAAGAAGTTTTTGTACCTGTCCGTTCCAGTTAAATTCCCAAGCCTTTCCTGGGAAAAAATTATTCCAGAACCAGTAAAAGTTTGGGGGATAATCCGGTACCTGTAAAAGTAGACCCCAAATTTCCCCCACCAAATCAAAGAGGTACCAGTACCTGTGGAAAAAGAATTTCCCAGTAAAGTCCATGTTGACAGGCCCGTGCCCTATGCTATCCAAAACCGGACCATATGGACAAAGTGCCAGTAAATTTCCAGTACCCATTGAGAAAACTTTTAGTGCCAAAAAAAAACCGCCATCCGGTTAAAAAGAGCAAGAAAATTTGGTACCAGAGAGGTATTAAAGCAGAACCCATTAAACATGAGTTTCCCTATCCAGAACCTGTCAAGAAGCATAAGACTTTTTTAAAAGAGGTTCGATAACAAAGATAAAGACAAACGGTTTTAATGTAAAAAAATGAGAAATGATCTCAAAAAAAAATAAACCGAACACAAAGACAAGAATAATGTTCCGCGTTTAAAAATAAAGAAAAAAAAAAAAAATAAAAAGGCTATTTAAGCCAAAATTAAACGTAAAGATAAAAAAAATTTTAAAAAAATTTTTGGACTTGTAAATAAATATAAAACTTTTTTTTTTTTTAAATAAATATATATATTTATATATATATATATATATATATATATATATATATATATATATATATATATATATATATATAAAGATTCCAAACTTGGGGATTTCTAGGGGGAAGAAAATCTTTTTTTTTAAACGCCGAGTTTCGGAAATTTATTTTTTCTATTTTAAGGTACAATATAAAAAAAAACTTTTTTTAATCAAAAAATTAACACAAATGCAACTTATTGTTTTAAACGGTAATATTTAAAATAAAAAAACCTGCAAAGTGAGTTTTCTAAGGGAGTCATTATAAGAAACATAATCAATTTATTGTTTTACATCTTAGTGATTTAATTTTTAATTTAAATTTTTTTTTAAAATTATAATTTTTGTTTTAGAACATCTTGAGAAATACTATTAAGTTAATACATATCGAAATCAATATCAGTGGATTATCGGACAAATTCCTTTGTGGGTTTTTTTTTCCTTTTTTTTTCTTCGTCGTTGTATACAGTGTGAATGTCGGAAATTTTACAAAAATTTTTTTTAAAAAAAATTTTTTAGGATTTTTCTTTCTTTATATTTTATTTACAATTATTAAAAAAAATAAGGATGGATAAAAAAAATTTTTTCACAAAAATTTAAATTTTCGTTTTGTTTTAATTTTTTGGGCTGAAATAAATTAAGTCAGATCGTAATTTTTCTTTTCTTTTATTCATCAACAACTATCCAGGAAAATCTCCACCATTTCTAAAAATGTCTTTTGTTTTTTTCTTTTTTGTATTAAGTACCTTTGCATTAGCAAAATCTATGTTATGATTAGTTATAAGGAAGTTCTGAAAAATTTTTTTTTTTATTGAGTCTGCAACGCTCTTATGTCTGGCAATGCGTTGTAAAAAGTGGAAGTTTGTCCTATATAGTTACTTTTTCATTCTATGCATTGAAGAGAGTAAACAACATTAATTTTTTTTAAATACTTTCGTATTTTTTAGCCTGGAAAAATTTTCCATTTTTAAAATTTGTTTTCCCTTATTTTAAGGCCTGTATTTTTTGTTAAAATTTTTGCAATTTGAAAAAAGTTTCATCGCAATTTAGAAAAAAATAAAAAGGGGGGTTGATTCTAGTTGATGAGGCCTAAATTTCGAAAAGTTATTGGTTTTTTTTTTGGGAAAAAAAAAGATGAGCTTTCTGAGAAATAGCCAAACTGTGTTCATTGTTCAAGATTGTTAACTTCTATTGTTCTTTTGTTTTTTTAAATTATTAATTTATAGAATTATGTAAAAATTTATTAAGTAAGAATTTTGGATAGTCATTGTCTAATAAGATAGAGTAGATTTTTTTTGTTTTTATTAATATATGAGGATAAAAATTTTTTTGTATTCTGTTTTTTAATGCTAGAATAAGATTGTTTTTTTTTTTTTTTTATGTTAAATTATTTTCTACCAGAGTATTTGGGTTTTTTTGATACCAGTCTACCTTTATTACTTTTTTTTGTCCTTTTAGTTTAGTGTCTAAAAAGGGGATACTGTTTTTGTTTCACGTTCTATAGTGAACTGAACTTGTTGTTATAGCTGTTGAATATGTTTAGTATTTCTTCAACGCCATTGGGGGGAAAAATTTAAATGTGTCAAAAATTTTTTAAAAGGCAGTGGAAATTTAAATTTTTTTGGGATACATTCTTCTAGCAAGTCATTAACATATTATAGACAATGGGTGAATTTGTAGCTTTTTTGGGGAATCTTTCATTAACTAGTCGGTCAAGACTACCCTTTCACTATTATATATATTATATATATATATATATATATATATATATATATATATATATATATATATATTTTAATATATATATATATATATATAAATTTTTAAAAAAAATTTTTTTTTTTTAAAATTTTAAATTTTTTAAAAAATTTTTTTTTTTTATGTTTAAGCTTTTTTTCCTGTTTATTTTAAAAAAATATTCACATATTTTTATTTAAAAATTTTAAAAAATTTTTTTGGGAGAATTTTCCACCGATGGTATTTAACTTGATAAGATTAAATAGGTTATTCCCTTTTTTTTAAAAAAGGCGTATTATTTCTTTTAACTTTGCTTGGGGTCCAAAATTCCCTTTTTTTCCTTGGGGAAAAACCCCGTCTGGGTTTTTTTCTATTTATTTGGAATAAGTTTAGGAAAAAAAATAAAAAATTTAAAAAAAGAAACTAATTTAAATTTTTTTAAAATTTGTACTTAAGAATGTTTTTAAAATTAATTTAATTTTTTTTTCCCAAAGATGTTATTTTAAGACAAAACAACTTCCTTTGATCCAGCCAGTGGATGGGCCGGGAATTAAAACCAGGCAGCCACAATTCCTGGTCCCCAAAAAGGGAAAAAATAATATTCGTGTGGGTTTTCAGTTATTTTGGAAAAGAAAGAAGGAAGAAAATGGGACTTTATTTCTTCTTTTTTTTTAGATAGTATTTTGTTTCAACTGTAAAAAGTGTTAAATTATTGTTATTGTGACCTAATTAGTTTTGAAAGTTACGACATTAGAATAAACTGCACCTAAATCATTAATATTCGTTTTTTATTTATAGATTTTATATATATTTTTTAAGAACATTTTTTTTTTTTTTGTTTATAATCAAAGTAACTATCACAAAGACTATTTCAAAAATAAATTTTGACAGTACATTAAAGGGAAAAGTAAAAAAATTTAAAAAAAAAAAAAAAAAAAAAAAAAAAAAAAAAAAAAAAAAAAAAAAAAAAAAAAAAAAAAAAAAAAAAAAAAAAAAAAAAAAAAAAAAAAAAAAAAAAAAAAAAAAAAAAAAAAAAAAAAAAAAAAACCCCCCCCCCCCCCCCCCCCCCCCCCCCCCCCCCCCCCCCCCCCAAAGTATTTATTAATGCCTTTACAAATTTAACTAAACGATTTTATTTAACTCTTATCGTATTTACCTAAAAGTAGAAGTTGAACATTACCCATTTCTAGGAAGGACTCTTCAGGTATATTATAACTGAAAGTGAATGCACATTTAGTTTCAGCGTTATAGTAAAAAATAAACAAAAAGATATACGCTGCTTTAATTGAACTGGGTCGCGAGTTAAACGAAAAATAGCAATTACACATTTTATATTGTATTTTATTTTATTTACTGCGATTAGTTGTTAGATTTTATATGAATATTTAATGAAGTTTTGTAGAACGGCATTGCATAAGTTAATATTATTAACTATTATCTGTATGGCGACCGAATTTACAAATAAGATAAATATTATACAAAATTTATCAACATATGTATTCTACAAATACGATCATGTTTCCCAGACCAAAATCCCAAGAAAAATATAATTAATTTATTTCGTTCTTAGAGTTTTTCTAAGTCTTTAAGGGCACTGTATTATTAAACTGCCCTTTACTTTACCTAAGACACCTTTGATCTAGCACAATGTGTTTTAAATTAAAAGTTCAATACACATTATAGGTAGGTATAACGTGTTTGCTCTGGTATGTTAGTAATAACATTTTTTATCAAATTTATAACACTGGGACTTAAAGTAGGTGTAACATTTTCTGCTCTGATCTTTGATTTTACTTGGTTCCACAAATGCTCTATGGGGTTAAACATACAGTGATACGGTGGAAGCCGTAAGACAGTATGCCCAGCCTATTCAGCCAAATTATCACATACATATTGTTTTTTAATTTGCATATGAATTTAGGACTTCTAAAGTTGCGTTTTTTTAACTGAATTCAAAATAAATATCATTTTCTAACAAATATTCCTGATTTCAGTTTTTGAACTTGATGAAGCTGGTGCTTTGTGTAGCAGAGGCTGTGGTAGCTTGCGTTATCCATGACAATAACACTGTTGTTTGGAATATTTTTTAAAAGATATTTTGCAGTTTTCAAAAAGTTCTGAACTTGATCCTCATGATAATCGAAGCTGGAATCCTTAATATTCTTTGCAGACAACAGCAAGCAGTTTGGGACAAATCCGTCTTCTGAACCAGCGTGTATTATGGTAATGCGTTTTCCTTTATTTGAAGGTGCTTTTGTCTAACAGTTTTGACTGGAATCAACCCATCTTTTGGATACTGTGTCGTGTGTATCGAACCATGTTTCATCAAGGTAAATTATGGATCTGTTTTCTAACCTATATCTTTTAGTTTCTTGAAGGTAATTAAATGTCGAAGTGCGTAATCTGTGCGATTCCATTACTACTTGTCTTTTGTCTATTTTGCGGTATTTAAATCCCATTTTACAAACAACTCTATGGAGGGTGGCACGGCTAATATTTATATTGGTTTCGTCTTCGTCTAGCTTCTTTTTCAGTTTATCCAAGGTAGGAATAACTCCGCTTTTATAAAGACAATATATTTTCCTTTTATTAGGTCCTGATCACCATTGTCTATACGGTGAGATTGAAAATCACTACGTTTTTTCTTTTGTTCAATTCTTTACTAATAATAATATCCCTTATCGATGATATTGGAGTTTTTGTAAGTAGACAGGTTTCTTTTAAAGCTTCTTGTTTAATTAGTCCTCTACTGATTAAAGTTTTATACACATTTTCACAACCTGTTTTGCATCTAATGACAAATGATTTCGACGCGACATAGTTATATTCTCGTAAAACAACTTTTTCGAAACGCACAGTAAAAACGGTTATTCAACACTGCCACTAAAATATTAGCCAAAATATTTATATGCCCAATGGTTAATACTCAAGAAATACCTGGCCCACCCCTGCCCTTATGAACAAATGGGTTTACCCAATAACAATAGGTAATAAAATCGTTAAAGGTTTATTGGGGTATGGTCCGTCAAAAGCCATGACGATATTCTTTGAGACAGACTATACTCAGTTATGTATCCTAATGATAAGAAGGGTGTGTTAGGTATGTAATTTTTTAGAATAAAATTTTGGACAGAGCCTCACCTAATTTTAGATCTCAGTACTTTAAAAGGCCAAGATTTTTTTATAGGAACTTGGCCTTTATTTTAGATAAGTGTTTTAGGTGGGATATGTTAGTACTAATACTCTAAACTTTCCGGAACTGTCAAAGGATAAAGCGATAGCGCATAGTCATTGATGTGAATTTAGTACATTTTAACAATGGAGCGCTATACTGTCGAACAACGTGTTCACATTATAAAAACGTATTTTCAAAATGGGTCTTCTGTGAGAGCCACATATCGGCGAATTCGGATTACTTTGGTGTACACAATCGTCCCTCAGAAGCAACTATTCGCAAAATAGTGCATAAATTTGAAACTACCGGATCTGTGCAAGATATTAAAACAAAAATACGGGAACGTCCAGCTCGTTCCGTTGAGAATATTCAGGCTGTTCGGGAAAGTGTGGCTGAAAATCCACAAATGTCTGTTGAAAGACGTTCACAACATTTGGGCATCGGCAGAACTTCAACGTAGCGAATTTTGAAAAAAGATTTAGGTCTGCATCCTTATAAAATTCAAATTACTCAGGAGCTAAAGCCACACGATCATGGACAACGTCGTGCTTTTAGCAATTGGATCCTACAGAGGAAGGCAGAGGACAATAATTTTTGCAATAAAATCATTTTTAGTGACGAGGCTCACTTCCATTTAAACGGTTACGTAAATAAACAAAATTGTCGTATCTGGGGCAATGAAAATCCTAGACAGATTCACGAAAAGCCAATGCATGCCCAACGTGTAACAGTTTGGTGCGATTTTTGGGCTGGGGTATAATTGGTCCGTATTTCTTTGAAAATGAAGACGAACAAGCTGTTACAGTAAACGGAGAGCGATACCGAACGATGATTGATGTTTTTTTATGGGATGAGATAATGGAGATGGATGTAGACAATATATGGTTCCAACAAGATGGGGCGACATGCCATACAGCACGAGAAACATTGGATTTATTGCGTACACAGTTTGAAAGGAGGAATATCTCAAGGAACGGGGACGTAAATTGGCCACCAAGATCTTGCGACTTGACGCCGCTAGATTATTTTTTGTGGGGCTATGTGAAAAGCAAAGCTTACAAAAACAATCCCCTAACCATTCAAGAATTGAAACAAAAAATTACACGAATAATTCGTGACATAACTCCAGAAATGTGTTTAGAAGTAATGGAAAATTTCAACAAAAGAATTGTGTGCTGTCAGAGAAGTCGTGGTGGTCATTTAGCAGATATTGTATTCCATGTATAATTGTACACTGTTCAGCTACGCAGTGCCATAAATAAACTTCAAATATGTTAAAAAACTTTCATTTTATTCGTTACCAACATTCGAAACCTCTTATTGGAACACCCTTTATTTATCGGATTACAAATCCGGATCATCTTTAGTTTTTATACTTACAAATGGTAACTACGATATGATTTAAAGTCGAAATTGGAAGCTTTTTCTTGGAATTCTGTTTTTTTCTTAACAAATACAAAGAATTCAAAGATTTTCAACTCAGAATTTTGATCTTTTAAGCTCGAAATACCAAAACAAACCTCGAAATTTTGTAACTCCGAGAAAAACGCGGAATTTCGAGATTTTTAACTCGGGATTGAGAGTTTTTTACTTAAAATTCCGAAAAAAATTCTGGTGATATGAAATTTCGAGATATTAATGTAGGCATTTCGTTTTTTTTCAGAATTCCGCGTTTTCTTCTCGAAATTTCGAGAAAATAAACAATGGATTACGGGTTTAAAATTTCAGAATCTTAAAATTCAGAGTATGTTCACATATAATTTTATGATTCAGAGATTTTTTTTTTGGAGCTCCAAGTTTTAAAACGAAATTCCGAGTTGAAAATATCGGAAAAAAAATTTACCATGGCACTACTATGCTGTCGTACAAATCGAATCCATTATAGGATGATAAATTTAACTGTTTTAAATAATCAGAGACAGATATATCCAGGGCCAACTATAACAACGTATTTTTTTAAAATTTAAATTTAAGCAAATCTTTATTATTTCACGAAAAAGTAGCACGGTATTGTAAAAACCACATTTCTCTATCTTCATTACTAAACAAGATACCCTGCGAAAGTATCGAAAATTGGACACCCCGTACCAAAGATATTTTTTGTTTTTTTCTAATATACTTATTTTTATTGGTTATGAAAAAATTAATTATTTAGGAAACATTTTTATTTAAACCCTTATTTTCAGCCTTAAAATATAACATAAAAGGACAACAAAAAGGTCCTGATCTATGTGCGGCTAGTTTAAGATAAGTTAAATATTACTTTATTGTCTGTTGTCAAAGTCCACCATATTTTTTAAACTATGCTATTGTACAAAACTGTATATTTTCATTTTTATACCAAAAATATCTCAGTTGTTATATTCAAATACAAATCGGGAAACTCATTTGCTTAAATATCACATTAATCAGCATTTTATACGAACATGGTAAATCTTTTTTGCGTGAATATGTTTAAAAATTGAGATAAATCTGATACAATTGCGACAAGTTTGGGTCAAATGTAAAAGTATGTTACATTTAGTTTAAATGTAGTTTTAATAATTTCTGAATGTTTCCTATTAAATATTAAACGTAGGCCTTATCGAAATAATATAAATGGTTATTAAAACCTATAGAAAAGCAATATCAAAATCAATATAGATTTTTCTGTTATTCTTCACCTGTATTTGTGTTAACTTATATATTTTATTTGTTTAAAAATAATACAAAATATTACACCAGTTTTTTTAACTCTGGTTTCTTGTATAAGTTCTAATATGGCAGCCAAATCTAGTTATATTTTTGTTTTAAATAAGGCCTATGATTTCTTGTCGGATCAAAATGATTTTGATATCAGGTTGTTGAAATTAACGTGCAGGGTGACCGGTTTAAGAGGGGCCTATACCTTATCTCGAAATCTATGAGTGTTCAAAAAATGTAAATACGAAAGTTGTTTCCATAAATGATCTTTTTTTTTTGTTATTTTAATTATCGCTCTTTATATAAGGGTGGCAAATAAAGTTATATTTTTTTAAATGGAACACCTTATTTTATACATTTTTAGATAGCCTTTAAAAGACGAATCAACGATATATATATATATATATATATATATATATATATATATATATATATATATATATATATATATATATATATATATATATATATATATATATATATATATATATAGCTGATTATCTTCAGGAGTCAGGTTATTTTAAAAGGTTTTATGCATACGTGTTATAAATTTATATATATATATATATATATATATATATATATATATATATATATATATATATATATATATATATATATATATATTTATTTTTATATTAATATATATATATTATATATATATATATATATATATATATATATATATATATTTATATTTATTATTAATTATTTAATATTATTTAAATTTAAGTTGGGAAAAAATTTTAAAACATTTTTTCGCGTAATATGTTTTAGAAAAGAATACTTTTTCTTAAACAATATTCAAAATGTTACTTCTTCAATTTTTTTAAATGAAAGCCCCTATATTTTATTACATTTTTAAATAGCCTTTTAAAAGACGAATCAATAATATATATGAATATTGGTCTGCGATGCACCGTTTCGAATTTATTAGCGTTTATCAATTCCGATGCAATTATTAAATTTCTTTGGTTAATTCTTTGGTCTTTAATATTTTTTTAATGAAATTGTTGGTAATTTCCAATACCGTTAAAAATTATAAAAGTCCGTTATTACAAATTAAATAAATATTATTTGATTTACTCATTGAGGTGTTTTAAAAAAATCGTTAGCAGGCTTTGAAACAATTGCCGTTCCTCGTCATAGCAATATTATTAGTTTTTGACAGTGTAGCGTCTGTTTGTATTATCAATTTCATCATTACAAGCAATTTTTCCTAATTTAAAATGTATAGTAAAGAGGAAAAACTTGACATGTTAGAGGTTTATATTGCAAATAATAAAAGTCCGGCCCTTGCTCTTCGAGAGTATAGAGCCAAATTTCCTGATAGGCGATTACCAGAAAAAAAATATTTGGCAAAATTTACCAACAATTCCGAAGAAATGGCAGTGTTTTGAACAAAAGGAGTAGGCGTCGAAGCGTTGGTGTTCATAAATCCTCCATTTAAAATGGTATTGGCGAGAGATCAATTAATATATCTGAAACTGAAACTGAAATTTTAGCTTTAAGGGGTGCTCCAAAAAAACAAAAAAGTACCTTTTTTAAGGCTCAAAACGAAGGACTTAATATTATTTTTTTTTATGTCGTTGATCTAAATTAGTAAAATATAAGTCTTGAACAAGCAAAAGACAGTTTTAATACCTAAAATATTTATAAACAAAAAAGATATAGCCTACTAGATTAGGGCTCTAAAATCAATTATCTTAGCAAAAAATTATTCCGATCATGCTTTAGAACCTCTCATTTAATTAAGAATTAAAAAACCTATGGTTTGCAATGACAGAATGGCTATTTTTAACGGTTTTTCTGCATTTTTTCATATAGATATGAACCAAATCGATTTTAGCCGGGCTCAAATTATAGGCCTTTTTAATGCCTAAAAAAAACATTTTGAACGTCTTCCCTAAAATTAACAATGGCGCTTGCCATTGTTAATTTTATGCCGAAAAACACGTTTTTAGCACTTTTAACCCTCCACCCCCACCCCTGCACATTTTATTCGAGTCTAAAACTATATAGTCATATTCAGGTAATCACCCTCTACAACTTCTAACACCTTTCAACCTGTTACAAATTAAAGTGATGAAAATTACCTACAGACTATTATATTAATAATAATAATTCGCGTATGCCATATCATGTATCGGTATCTTTTACCAGAAAATTATTCTGTCTCTACAATGCACCATAGTCAATGAGATTTTTCGGTAAAGGTAGTCAAAATTAGTGCAATATGGAAGGGTTAAAATAAACTCTATATATAGAACCAAATCTTTTTAATGTAAGATTTGGTAACAGGTGACATACGGTCGCTTACGGGGCGTTCGGACAAAAATGATTTTGCTAAAAGTAAGTGGTTTTTAAAAAATGTATAGTGAGGTGCAAATCGACACTAATAATTTCGGGAAAAAGTGTTTTTTTTTTCTCTCGAGGATACCGAAAACGACGTTTTTATTAAAATAATTAAAAATGTGAATTTTTAGTTAACTAGTGCTTTTTGGAATTAAAATAAAGCTGCTAAATTACAGTTGTCAGACGTCCCAAATTGGGTGGCATTTTTTCGTTTTTTTCTTTCTAAAATGTCACAATTTGTCCCACGTCACGAGTTATAAACGCCAAGTCTCGATTTTCCAAAATAAATATAGTCCAAGAAAATAGGTCCTGAAATACGAATTTGAGGTTAAAACTTGAATTTTTGATATAAGTTACTTTGAAGAATCTAAAAATGAACTGAAATTATTTTTTTAATTCACCCCTGGGAAGGGGTAAAAAAAAATTAAAGTGTTTTTTTTTATTTTAAGGAAACGGTAAGTCCTAGAAAAAAAAGTTTTAATTAAAAGTTGTAGAACGTAGAATTCTACATAAAAATAATTATATAACTTTTTTTCCTAAAATTAAAATTAACTGAGATAGGGGATAACGGCAACTTAAAAAAATCATAAATTATTGAAAAATTAAAAAACTCATAGTTTTTTTTAATTATTTATATAATTAACAACTTTAATTCTAGAGATTTTTTTCTCTAGAATTAAAGTTGTTAATTATATAAATAATTAAATAAAACTAGGTTTTTTAATTTTCCAATAATTTCTGATTTTTTAAAGTTGCTGTTATCATCCCCTAGCTTCTAGCTACTCTATCTCAGTTAATTTCAATTTTAGGAAAAAAAGTTATAAAATTATTTTTATGTAGAATTTTACGTTCTTCAACTTTTATTTAAACTTTTTTTTCTAGGACTTACCGTTTTCTTAAAATTAAAAAAAAACACTTTTTTTTTTTTTTTCACCCCTTCACGGGGGTGAATTCAAAAAAACTTACAGTTCGTTTTTAGATTCTTCAAAGTAACTTATATCAAAAATTCAAGTTTTAACCTCAAATTCGTATTTTACGACCTATTTTCTTGAACTAATATAAGAGTTTATCTTACTTTTGTCACCACAAAAGTTAAAAAAGTGCTGTTGGTTATATCCATACATGATTTTCGGTTAGATGCCTTTTTAAGGTTTCCTAAAAGTTCCTTCATTAAAAAAATACTAAATTTAATACCACCAAATTCAATGTCCAAATAAATGTTAAATTAAATAAAGACAGAATTAAAAATATAATGAAGTTAATAAAACTCAACTTATAAAATGTCTTGTACTGAATTGTAAAACATTTAAAAACTAAATAAACATACTAATTTTAATTAAAAAATGGGATTGCGTTAAATATTTATTATGTAATATTCTTGGCATCGGTAAAAAAATATTTTAACCGATTACATTATTTTACAAATAATAAGGAAATTAAAGTTTTTTAAAAAATAATCGCCAAATTGTTAAATTAATATAATCGGATTCTATAATCATAAGATAAGTTACAAAGTATTATAATATAATACACATGTTTTGCTGTCAAAGACCGAATGTGGTGAATGTCAACATTCGCCGGTAAATGTCAAATATTTAAAAAAAAACTGAAAGATCACTAACCAAAACTATCCACTTTGCTGCGTTCTATGGCTAGCAAGAACCGGAACTAATGGACTTAACCAAAATTATTAGTTTTAACCAGAACGCCCCCAAATTGTTACTTTTGGTTAGTGCTCGTTCAATTTTTTTTTAATATTTGATATTCACCGGCAAATGTTGACATTCACCAAATTCGTTTTTTACGGTTACATATGTAGGTAATTTTTACATAGCAAAGAATTGTGTTTTAGCTTTGGGGTTGGGACGAATGTTATGTAGATTTACACAAAACTTATATTTCATGGACGATTCTCTAAAATTAATCTCTGCATTACAGCAATTCTTCAGGCCTTTTTTAATAAATATACATTTGCAGTCTATAAAACACATTTCCTATATAGGGGTTTCTTCTCTTTAATTTTTTTAATTATGTTTAACATTTAATCTATTGTTTTTTTGTGTAGCTGATTTGTCAAATATTTACTTACCATTAGTTATTATACATCTGTTATTTTTATGTATTAATATTGGCTTTGCTACCAAATTGATAATATTTTGTAAACCAGAACTACACAATCTTGACATAAATGATAGGCATGACCTGGGGTTTTCTAATAATTATCCTACGTTTAGCATAAATTTCTACCTATAAAAAATGTCAACTTTTTTAAACTATCCATAGGTCTGTTTATTATTCAGAAATACGTTATACTATTTTGCACTTTTTTTACACACGTTGTTTTAATATGCACCTTCGATAAGAGCGTTTACATAAAAAAAATGTTTAATAGTATATTCTATTTCTAAATAAACCAGCTCTAAGTAGAGTGTTAAACGATGTCGTCATCATAAGTTTTTAGCAGTTTACAAGACAATATTTACAAGCTCTAATAATAAAATTTCACTACTTCGTAAGATGTACATAAAATACTGAATTTTTATGACTGAAAATGAATTTTTCTTTTTTTTTAAGAGATGTAGCTAAAACATATTCATTAAGCATTTGTAATACTTATCCTAATAAGAATTTTCTTTTGGGTTAGAATAAAATAATAATATGAATTTTATTTAATTATTTGTATTTTAGACCTCCATTTTAATTCTTCTCCTAACTTCCTCACTTGCAAAGGAAGAAAAAGAAAATCAAAATGCCAAAAGCAAAAAGAGAAGTCTTCTTCTTGGACTTGGCCTTTTAGCTCATCATCTAGAACAAAACCATTATGGACTACATAAAAAACCGGAAAAAAAGTTAGATATTGGTGGTGAAGCTAAATTTGAAGTGGGAAGTGAAGCTAAATTAGAAGTGGGAAGTGAAGCTAAATTTGATTTCGGAGCGCAATCGCATGTTCAAATTGGAGGAGGCGATTACAAGTTTGAGGGTGAGGAATTCGCAAAAAGTTTCGGAGGTTGGGACTTTGAAGGAGGTGGCTTTCAGCGTAAGTACAGAATGTGTTTAGTTGTCCAAATACACATATTATTACATACATTTTTTTTTTCAGTTCCTTTGGAAGAACCTAAAAAGGAAGAAAAGAAAGAAGAGAAAAAAGAAAAAATAGTAACAGTTATTAAGGAGGTACCAGAACCTTACCCAGTTGAAAAAGAGGTAAAGGTTCCAGTGTACAAAGAAGTTAAGGTAAATTATATATTTTTTATATTTTTTTAAAAATATTTATTTTATTAATAATATTTAAAATTGTGTTAGCTACCTTTATAGATAATAATTACTATAACCAGCATAAGAGGTTTTCTGTTGCTATAAAGCATAAATTTGCATTAATTTCTTTAATTTTTGTAGGTGCCTGTTGAAGTAAAGGTACCCCAGCCTTACCCCGTATACAAAGAAGTAAAAGTGCCATATAAAGTAATTGAACATGTCAAAGTTCCTGTACATAAGCCAGTGCCAGTTGAAAAAATTGTTAAAGTTCCCGTTGAGGTATGTAAAAAAGCTGTTTTTATAAATACAGGGTGTTCCGATCAGGTTGTCCTCCGGCGATATCTCGAAAACCCTCATCGCATAGTTTTCGGAAAAAAATATTCATAGTAAAACCAGCCTTTAAAAAATGCTGAAAATTATTTTCAAGTTTCTAATTCCACCGCTAGAGGGCGTAAAACTAAGAACAAAATTGAAAACACGGATTATTTAAAAATTTGCCATATTAACTTATGTCGTTGACAGTTTTTTCACGAACTATGTAAAATTGGAAAACTTTTTTCTTTAAAGCGTCTTCCAACCTGCCAAATATGGGGGGAGGAAATGTTCATTTAAAGAATTATACTTTCGGCTAACCATTTTAATAAACAGGTATCGTTTGAAAGAACTTTCACCAGGGCTTAAGATAAAATATTGGTATGTTTTTTTTTGAACTCCTAGAGACTGGTTTTGTCAAAGTATATATGTTTTGTCATTTTTTTTAAATGTATTATTATTTAACTCTTAAAAGAGCATAAAAAGTAAAATTTGTAAAACCTCTTTTTCAATATTTTAATTAATTCTCGACTTATTGCCGAAAAACTGCATTACTCTTTCTTATTTTAAATTGTCAGATAAACAACGCGGCGTTTAATCAAGAATGCCATAACAACAAAAACCATTGGTTTTTTACGAATATTAAATAATATCAATAATTTTTTTATTATTTTTTTATCATCAATTTAATAACAACATTACACGGCTCGTGGATAATAATAGCTGATTTATTATTATCTACGGGTTCTCGCTAATTGTATTTTCATTGTGCTGGAATAGAATCCACATTTTCAGTTTCTCCTAAACGGGTTATCAAACGTCTAAACACATTATTATTAAAATGCCGTCTTTTGGAATATCTTATGGCATATTGTCTTGCAGCAATAGAGGCATTTTAAAAATATTTCAAATAAACGGCAAGCATATCATATGCCTCGGCTGTGGAATACGACATAATTTAAAATTACCTAATAACGATTACCAACACTACTACTAATAATAATAACCATAAACTGCGATAAACAAGAACTAAATTTAAAATTATCAGGTTTGACAAACAATGCACTTGTCATTTTTGATGTCCTTGTGATTTTTGACGTCCCGGCACTCTTGATAAAAACTCCGCGTTTTTATCTGACAGCTTTAAATAGGAAAGGATACGAGTAATGCAGTTTTTCGGCAATAGGCCTTTTCATCATGTGACAAGCGCAAGCGCAGTCGCCATGTTGAAATAGCAGGAATTCAAAAGTTTCGTACTGTTTTGATCGACAATGGCTGGGAATGCAGTATTATCTCCCTAATTAAATCATTTACTGGAAAAAATCGTTGATGGTGCTTCACTAATTTATAATTCAGTTGAAGCCCATAATTGTACGCAATTAAAAAGGTAGCTTAAATGTCATGGACGTCTTTAAAAAGGAAAAAGAAGTGAGCTGATTGAGAGGTTAGGCATCATTACTTCTTTACTATACAAAAGTATCTATAATTTTACTCTAATTAGGCCTACCACATATATACCATTTTATTGTTTATTGATTAAATTGTATTGTAATTAAATGATTTATAGCGTGTATCACCTACATACTCCATAACAACACCGCTACTTCGTTCTTTTCGTACTGATATCATTATAATAATCGATTAAAAAACCTATTTGCTAATTAAGGCCTTTTTCTTTATTTTTTGTATTTCTTTTCCTTCAATAACTATACTTTCTTTAGTATTTTTTTATTTTAAATATGTGTTTACAGGCCCTTTAACATGCTTGTTTACAAAAAACAGTACGAAAAAAATGGCTGATACTGACGCATGCGCACAAAAAAAAATGTGATGAAAAGGCCTATAAGTCGATAATTATTTACGACATCGACATGTGGTTTTCACCAGTTTCTTTAATTTTTTATGCTCTTTTTGGGCTTATAATAATAATAATACCATCGTATTTAAATTTTTCAAAAAAACTGACAAAATTTATGACTCTAACACAAATCAGTCTCTAGGGATAAAACAAAAAAATAGATTAATTATACCAATAATTTTTTCTTAAGCCCTGGTAAAAGCTCTTTTAAACGAAACCCAGTTTATCAAAATCGATTTAATTTTTTTCAAATGTATAATTTTTATTTGATGGTTGGAAAAACGCTTAAAAGAAAAAAGTTTTCTAATTTTACATAGTTTATGAGAAAACTATCAACGACATAAGTTAAAATAGCATATTTTTAATTAATATAACTGTTGTTTAATTAATTTTTTGTATTGGAAAGAGGTGGTACTATTAGGTTAGTCGTTTTTTTTAAGGGTAGTAATTATGGTTAAGTTTACTAAATT
This sequence comes from Listronotus oregonensis, assembly GCA_019359885.1. NCBI lineage: Eukaryota > Metazoa > Arthropoda > Insecta > Coleoptera > Curculionidae > Listronotus > Listronotus oregonensis. The sequence goes on along the minus strand of JAHBCN010003506.1, from coordinate 57,277 downwards.
TGTTAGTCAATTTGTAAATTAACAGCTGTTTAAGCTGTTGACGTCACAGTATTTTTTAAAAGAAAAAAATTAAATATCCTACAGTGCTAGAATTCATATTTTTGGAAGGTACAGCACAAAAGCAAATAATGAACAATTGTTAAAAGTGTAAAGCGACTTTTTACTTCTTTAATTAGAACAGTAGAATGGAGAGTTGTTGAATTGAAACGTGTTCGTCAAGTCTTAAAGAAGATCTACCTCTCAAAAAGTGCATTAACACCAAAAATCGTAGCAAAAATACAGGTTACAGAAATTTTAATAAGCAATGTAAAAATATTTTGGGTAAGGTTTTGGTTTTTAGAAAGCTGTGAACACAATAGGTCCCGGATTCGACTATCGTCTTTCTCAGCAACATTTAAGCGTGTTAGAATACATAAAAAGAATTTTGTACGTAGCCAGCATGATCCTAAATTAAAACAAGAGGCTAAAGAGTGTTGTGAGCCCAGTATTTGGGCCCCAAAGCAAGTGAGGGTTCAGAAATCGGTAATCGCCAGCTGTTTTTTGGGATGCAAAAGAAAATTTTTCTTGTATATTACCATTAAACTGACAAAACAATAAACTCGGAGTATTACTGTAATATTGTAATGAAAACAACGAACTCTATACAGTATAAAAAACTGGGGCAAAAATCAATGAATTAAAGTACGAATTGTTCACCATCCACCCTACAAGCTACATTAGGTCCCTCTGACTGGCTGGTTTTACATTTTAAGAAATTTATGCGTGGAAAACGACTTTTATCGAACGAAGAGGTAATAGCACTTGTAAAGCTTATTGCAACAGTATTTCGGATTTTTACCACTATAAAATAGGGTCGTTCTCATTGAACGTCAAAAATTATTGGTTAGTATGATCAACATTTAATTTTTAGCAATAACTATAAAATTGTGTACACTTGGTATACAGAAATAAATCTGTAGCTATAAATCTGTTTTTAGGTTCATGAAGACAAACCGTATCCTGTTGAAGTAAAGGTTCTAAAACCGTACCCCGTATACAAGGAAGTAAAAGTGCCATACGAAGTTAAGGTTCCTCAGCCCTACGCTGTTATTAAGGAAGTTAAGGTTCCAGTAAAGTTTGAAGTACACGTACCAAAGCCTTACCCAGTTGAAAAAATTGTGCACTATCCTGTGGAGGTAATTAAAAGACAAATTATTAGAAATTTAAATTTATTATCTTAAATTAATCTGGAAAGCATCGAAAATATTGCATCTAGAGATTTTTGCCAGTATTCCTCGGAACTGTTTTTCACACATTTTACCAAATTTAGATGAAAATCAAAGATATACAAGTTGTAGCATAAATTTTATGTTAAATAATTTTTATTAAATTTAAATCAGACAGTTTCAGTTAATGCGGTTGGTCGTCCAAAATATCACTGCCAAATATTTACATTGCAATTTTAAAATACTACTCGTCGAGCAGCGTCTAACTTTGAGCTTTTTAAATAACAGTTTCTCCGACTTCTCTCTGCAAAAAATGCACCGAAAAATTTTAAAAAGAAACCATTTTAATTGCTTTGCGACTCTTTACAAAAATCCTGTAGATGGTATTGCAATTAAATAAGAATTAAATCATTTTTTTCACCATTAACTAATAACTGTTTTGCTGATATCCTTGGGGAAAAGGCTAATAACTGTCCTTTCTAGGAAGATAAGGTAATAATTCCTCCACAAAAGTTAAAAGGAAAACTGAAAAGGATTCAGAAAAAATGCATCTATCCACTTTAACTAGGCATCAGTATTATTTTGTAGATTTTTATTTAACTCTTTATATTACAGGTTAAAGTAGACAGACCTGTAGAAGTTAAAGTCGAAAAACCCTATCCAGTTGAGGTAGTTAAAGAAGTTAAGGTACCGGTAGAAGTGAAAAAACCGTATCCAGTTAAAGTTTTCGTTGATCGACCAGTACCATACAAGGTAGAAAAGGAAGTTAAGGTACCTTATGAAGTGAAGGTACCTCAACCTTATCCTGTATACAAAGACGTTAAAGTTCCTGTTTATAAGAAAGTTCCATACGAAGTTAAGGTAAGTATATATAAGGTGCACCAGATTTGGTGACTAAGTAGAAATATTTGTACCTTCTAAATTCATAAGGTAAAAAACTCGTATCTTCTGTAAAGAAACGCTGAATCACAGGAATTGGTTTAACTTGTTCTATATTTTCAAAACCTTTCTGCAACCCCTTAATCTCTATCTACCCCAACTCTTTTGTTTACATGGTAACTTATGTCCTATAGGAGCTCTATAAGAAGATCTTAAACTAAATTCGATACTGCCAACCAATTAAGGATCTTATTTAGTTCTACTTAAACCAGTCTATACAAGTTTTTTTAATTAAAATTTACATCTACAGGGTATGCTTAGCACTCATCTGATTTAACTTAATGTAATAAATGCTGAAAGTGACCTCTACCTTCTGCTTGTGACATGCACCGTGTCTGTGGTAAATACTGCCAACCGCACTTCAAATAATTTCAGCTCGTAAATTCGTAACTTCCATCCTTATTTTATGTTTCAGATTCTCAATGCTGCTTGGTCTCTAACCATAGTTTAAAGAATATACAATATATGAGTTTTGTCACTCGTGGCGGCTCTTAAAACGCACCCCTCTTATCATCGCCTGTCCAATATATTCGTACCAGTCTACGGTGTGAAGCCGACTGATACGCAGTGCGCCAGAAATCGCTTTGCTGTAACCGTGTGCTTTGGTATATTGTGTCCCTAAAAAGTTGTTGAATATGTCTGGTAATAATATTTGTTTAGTGGATAATTGTGAAAGTAGAATCCAAGGTGATTTATCGTTTTTTAGGTGCCCAAGGACCATATTAATATAAATCATATAGATAAAAAATATATTAAACTTTCAAAAGTCAAGCTTGGTAAAGTGCTTTGAGATTCACTGAGTTTCACAAATTTGCTAATTATACGCTGGAACAATGTCAGAACCAGTACTTATTTTAAAAAAAAAAAAAAAAAAAAAAAAAAAAAAAAAAAAAAAAAAAAAAAAAAAAAAAAAAAAAAAAAAAAAAAAAAAAAAAAAAAAAAAAAAAAAAAAAAAAAAAAAAAAAAAAAAAAAAAAAAAAAAAAAAAAAAAAAAAAAAAAAAAAAAAAAAAAAAAAAAAAAAAAAAAAAAAAAAAAAAAAAAAAAAAAAAAAAAAAAAAAAAAAAAAAAAAAAAAAAAAAAAAAAAAAAAAAAAAAAAAAAAAAAAAAAAAAAAAAAAAAAAAAAAAAAAAAAAAAAAAAAAAAAAAAAAAAAAAAAAAAAAAAAAAAAAAAAAAAAAAAAAAAAAAAAAAAAAAAAAAAAAAAAAAAAAAAAAAAAAAAAAAAAAAAAAAAAAAAAAAAAAAAAAAAAAAAAAAAAAAAAAAAAAAAAAAAAAAAAAAAAATTTTTTTTTTTTTTTTTTTTTTTTTTTTTTTTTTTTTTTTTTTTTTTTTTTTTTTTTTTTTTTTTTTTTTTTTTTTTTTTTTTTTTTTTTTTTTTTTTTTTTTTTTTTTTTTTTTTTTTTTTTTTTTTTTTTTTTTTTTTTTTTTTTTTTTTTTTTTTTTTTTTTTTTTTTTTTTTTTTTTTTTTTTTTTTTTTTTTTTTTTTTTTTTTTTTTTTTTTTTTTTTTTTTTTTTTTTTTTTTTTTTTTTTTTTTTTTTTTTTTTTTTTTTTTTTTTTTTTTTTTTTTTTTTTTTTTTTTTTTTTTTTTTTTTTTTTTTTTTTTTTTTTTTTTTTTTTTTTTTTTTTTTTTTTTTTTTTTTTTTTTTTTTTTTTTTTTTTTTTTTTTTTTTTTTTTTTTTTTTTTTTTTTTTTTTTTTTTTTTTTTTTTTTTTTTTTTTTTTTTTTTTTTTTTTTTTTTTTATTAAGCCAGCATACACATCGACTCTTTAGGGAAGTTGTGTATGTACCTTAGGTATCCACTGTGGATTTTGTTCAAACCAGAAACGATAATTATGTCTATTGTTCATTTTGTTTTAAGTCCTATTGGTAAAGTTATTATTTTGGGAAATATATTATTTTTATCAAATCTTTTTAACAAGTGTTTTACAGAATTATAATAACCTATCGTAGTTATCGTCACTTTAGATTGGTGATACTTCTGGTTTTTTAATAATCACTGTACAGAATATCTACTGACATGAGGATTGTCGTTTTGTTTATATCCTTCTTCCACTTGACCACACAATTAGATTATCAGGATACTTTTTATTAAACAAAACAAACACTTTGTACTGGCTTTGTACTTTTTTTCTACAACCCGACAATATTAAAATTTTAATACGCTGCCTTTCTAAGAACATCATATTTCAAAAATGTCAAACTATCAAGATAGTAACACTTGCTGCTTTACCTATTTTAACAGAATACATTTCAAGGTCATGTGAGTTCGATAAACAAATCATTTTTTACTGTTAAAGAAACAAACAACCCCAAATAAACAAACAACTGTGGGAAGAAACTGAACACGAGATTTAAGAATTTCACTTTTCCAATATTCTTTTTTTTGTGGTTATTTAACTGGTTTCAGAGGAACGAAATTAGAAGACACTTACTTTCTTGGCGGTATCGGATTAGTTTTAAGACTTTTTTATACATACATGTATAGCTCAATGACCTAGGCTTATAATTGAAAAAAAAAGTTGGGGTAGTTAGAGATTAACAGGGTGCAGAAAGAAGGCTGACAATATTACAGTCAGACGAAAACCAATTTAAACGAGTTCCCGTGTTTCAACGAACATACAAAAATCGCTTTAGTGCGTTTCTTTTAAACCAGGCTGGTATCCCCTGGGAAGCACTGTAGAGATTTCAGAACGTCTCTGTTTTTGTTTCACATAAATAGAATTTTCGGTAGTGCAGATAGAAATAGATCATTTCCCGACGGTACTTGTAATATTTGTGATATTCTGAGGACAAAAATTCTTTTATTGGCAAGAATAAAGTCATTGGTCGGGTCAATGTTGGTTTGTGTTATCAAAGTATTCGAACGGCACGCGTGCAACTATCTTTTGACAGTTATGCTGCCTTTTTTAAGCTTTTAATATCAATTAAAACACTTAAATGACTATGATATTTTGCACGCCTTCTAGATTCCGCATTTTAGTAATGTAAAGACGAAATTGCCTCTAAAGCATTCTTTTGCTTCTGAAAATAAAATTCCTGGTCATATTTGAACTCTCAGTTTACATAATATAGTGTAAATTATTTTAAATTGAAATATAAATAAAGTTTTTTATTCGAAAAAATGGTAACTGTCCTGGTCCTGGTTCGGCTGTAGATGCCAGAATTAATCATTCGTTCACAACTCTACAACCTCGCTAGAAAAATATTCCTTTTACTTTTAAAAAGACAATTAAATTAATAAACATTTTAATTATAAACCTCAGAACTTTATGCTTGTAATCAAAGAGCAAAAACTTTAAAAAACTTTTAATTTAGGTTGAAGTAGAAAATCCTGTTCCCTATGAAGTAATCAAACATGTGCCCTACTTTGTCGAGAAAAAGGTACCTGTCGAAGTAAAAGAATTAATACCTGTTCCTACAATAGAAAAGAAAGAAGAAAAAAAAGAGGAGCAAGTTGAGATTAAATGGGAAGAGAAAAAAGAAGAGAAAAAAGAAGAGAAAAAGGAGGAGAATGGTGAGAAAAAATTAGGGCTCGGCTTAATAGACTGGAAGGACTGGCAAAAATGGTAAAACGTTCGTAAAAAAATTCCAGTGGTGACATAAAACGCATTTTTAATTTATTAAGGTTTACATTATTTTTAAAAATAATTTATTTAAATTTTATTTTCTTTGTGCTATTTTAGGCACTTTTTGTGTATATGTAACCACTTCCTTAAAAAATAGTATTAATTAGATTTAGTAAGACCAAAACTTAAGAAAGCTAAATAAAAAGATATTTTTCATATTTTAGATAGTAAAAAATACATTAATTTTGACCTATTTAAGGATATAATTACAAATAAATTTCTGATTTTCTTAATAAATGGAATTTCAAATGAACAAGGTCATCCAATAAGGACTAATTACTCGATAGTGTAAATAAATATTTTAATTGTGAATGTCCTGAAGATTTAAAATGTTTGTAGACGTTTGTGTATATAAGTGTTTTAACGTTTTTTATTGTTAATGGACAGATTTCCTTCTAGGATGCATAAACACTGATGAAGGCTTTTGCCGAAACGTTTATAATTAAACAATATGAAAAATTAAAAATAACTGTTTTAATTTCAAAATAAATGTGAACCAAAAGTCCCAAGAAATAGAAATTGAAAGAATATAATATATATGAATTAGATAAGAAATAATATAAATATAATATATATATATATATATATATATATATATATATATATATATATATATATATATATATATATATATATATATATATATATATATATATATATATATATATATATATATATATATATATATATATATATAAAAATAAAATAAAAATTAATTTTTTAATTAAAATATATTTTTATATTTTATTAAATTATAATATTTAAAAATTTATAATATTTTATTTAAAATTTATAATTTATGTCATTTAAGTAAAAATAGTTACCGAAAAACGGATTATTTTTCTTAGTATCGGAAATTTGGATTAATCTATAAGACACTTTCTCTTCTAATCAGATAACAAAAGCGAAATTGCTTTATGAATTTGAAACGTACAGGCTTGCAATCGGAAACAACATCCATCGATACACCAATTTGAATACCAAATAAATATAATATTTTAATGCGGCTATACGAAAATTGTGGTATTGGGAGTTTGTTAGTCTCCGCCCACCGACTCCGCGTCCTTTTGCCCGACCCCTAAGGTGTAGCGTAAATGCACTCTTAAGAACATGTTGATATTATAATAATTTTTATCATTTTCTTATACATGTTTTCAGTTTCTACGGAAAAGAAGAGCAAAATGGCTATTACTCATTTTTTTTGGAAATACTAGGGAAGCCACAATATGGCCCTGTTCATTTCTCGTTGGATGATCCTGTATGCGTGTAAAAGCCTAGTCTTGTATCAAATAACCAAGCGGTTATATAAATAAGTTTTAAATTGCATTTATGTATTTTAAAAAACGCAGCACTGCAATCCGACTTATGGTTGAACAAAGATTAGTGCTCTAAAATTTGCAAAAGGACTACCCAAAATTAGCTGTTTATTACGAAACGTCTATTCTTTTTTGAACCAATTGATAAATGTTAAGTTTGTTGTTCTGTTTAGTGTTTGCCATTTTAGTTTTTGTTTTATATTATCAAAACCGTTCGACTTTTTTAAGTTTAAGCTGTCAACTGAGTACTTTGTTTTTAAAACCAAACGGTATGTTGAAATTTAATAAAGCCGACAAATAAAAAATGGCAATAATTTCAAAATAAGTAGCTTTTTTATTTGTCGGCTTCTTGTTATTACCAATTTGGGGTGTCTAAAGCTAATTACCAACAGCATTCGTCCCGGGAGGCCCATTTGTATTAGAATTCTGTATGGTTGTCTAATAAAAGACCTCTGGTAACCCGTTATCTAATCTACTCCAAAACTCCATTTGTTTCATGTGTGTGCCGGTGTGCAGTTTAAAACTTTTTAGAGTATTGCAAGCACATTTAGGTTGTCGGAAGTAAGTACACCAGGCAGTTTTTGGCAGAATCCCGTACTATCCCACAAATTAAAAATTCTTGACCAACACTGAGCTACTTTCTTCGGTACCGGAAAGAAAAGGAGTATAAGAAATCACTCTAGAACGCCAAAATATATATTTTCTACAAGTGCGCAGAAAATTCTAAATTTCCTCATCAGTGCGATTTTTTCCCTCAGGGCGTGCGGAATTTTTTTCCCGCACGTGGTTTTTTTTTTCAGTTAGTAAAAAAATATTGATTCTAACTCTTGCTGAAAGTATTTTTTCCGCACGTAATTGCTTTCCCGAACTCGGCTTCTCCTCGTTCGGGTATCTGCAAAGGCGTGGAATGTATATCTTTCGGCACTTGTTAGGATAGTTACTATTACGTCGCTATAAACTAGCAAATAAGTGTCTTTAAGTCGTTGAAAATAAAAAACAAGTTATTTCGCTCATACAGGGATTGTTTTGTGGAAATATTACCCAAAAACTAAAATGGCGAAGGCGGCACTAATGAAAAGTAGTATTCACTTTGTGCTTACCAAACGTATCGATCTGGGTGGAATTAAAATAAATAGATGTGGGTACAAATGGTGTTTTTTGAACATGTAGTTGTGGAATAGTTTATGGGTATTTGGGTATTAGATAATGGTTTCAAAAGGTAAACAGATGGTTTTTAATGAAAAACATTGTCGTAAAACACAATGAGTTAATTATATTTGTGCATAAATAAATATTTCATTAAGTGAAATGGCACGAATAAAATCAAATTTGCTGGAAAGTTTTAAAATGTTCTTGTATGTCAAGCAACAATATATACACCTATTTTAAATAACATTTTTTTAAATCATTTTGTCAATAACACCTAAATACAGCGTGACAAAAAAATCTGTACAAATTTTCATGACAGGCTTTTGATGTCAAAATAGATCGATCCAAGCAAACATGATTATATCCAAAAATATTTTAATTCGCAAGTGGCGTCAAAAATTTTAAGAAATATTTTTATTTGAATTTTTTTTAAATGTTCTTATAATGCTCAACATCTTTGACTATTATATAACACTATTTTAACCCACAACTATTTTTTTAAATCCACCAACATCAATAGCTTTTGTAAGCACAAAACGAATACAGACAGGGGCACCCTACTAGGTATATAGCAATGGACCGGACGAATTTGCGATTACCCTCTAAGCACTGCAGCCGAGGTTCGCGCGACCAACCGGCGCGCTTTCGTTCAATCCTCAGTAACTTTGTAACCACGGACGGGTTGGGATGTACTGCCGTATTTCATGTTTTTTATAATTATTTACGCATGTATGAGATAAAATTCGCTATTGCTTATCAGAGTTTTTTTGAATCAAAACAATAATAAAATTATTGTTTCGATTCTAAGGAAAGAAAACATGTTATTCTAAAAAATCCCAACTAAAAACTAAAAAAATATTTCTTCATAAAAAAATTAAGTAAAAACAAAAAAAATCTTAATAAATTAATTAATGAAGCAAATATTCAAACAATCCACCGCCTTTCGCTAAACAATGTCCTAAGCGATCATAGAAACTTCTTCGAACATTGTTTAACATCACAGGTGTAATTGTTTAAAAAACATTGCGAATTTTTACACGCAATTCGTCAAGATTCATAGCGCGATCATCCCGAAAACCATAAATTTTGGATTTTGCATAACCCCAAAGAAAATAATCGTTAGGAGCCAGATCAGGAGAGCGAGCGGGCCACGGTATTGTAGCTTGCAATCCAGCAATAAGACGGTTTGGAAAAGTATTATTTAAATAATCCAAAACCAAAAGTGTATTATGTGCTGGACAGCCATCTTGTTGAAACCACACTTGAAGTATGATGAATGAAGTATGGCCCAATAACATGTTTCCCATAAATACCGCTCCAGCCATTTACCTTTTAAGGACGCTGAGTTCTAAGTTCAAAATACCTATGTAAATTTTCCTGAGACCAATAACGGTTGTGAGTGGGATTATGCCTACCATGGAGTGGAAATGTGGACTCATCAGTAAAGACAATGTTTCGAATAAAATCTTCATTTTCAATTGCCTTATTCATTATGTTTTCACAAAACTCCATTCTCCTGATATTGTCCTCAGGATAATTTTTTGGGTTTTTTGAACTTTGTATGAACGATACTTATTTTTTTTAATATTCTCCTCACCGTTCTTGTACTTAAATCAACCTCATCCGCAAGCACACGTGTTGACAAAGTTGGATTTTCATTAATTAATGCCAACAAATTAATTTCTTTCGCTTCCCGTTCCTCATTAACTTCTTGGACGTTTTGTATTTTATGGTTTCTGGGAGAAACGCACCCGTATTTTTGGAAATTATTTATAATTCTTGAAATAGTAGTAATTGCAGGGTGTGGCCTATTAGGATAATTCTCAGCAAATATATTTTTACCCGCTGTAAAGAATTACTCCCATAATACCACTGAACAATTTTAACTTTTTCCTCAATTTGATAAATATCCATTTTAGGTTTTAAATGTTAAGGATTTTTTAAAAACACCCGTGTTCTTACCTTAAATTCGCCAGGCGAAATAATTTTTATACATTTATAATTCCCAACAAACTGAAAATTGTGTTACTTTGTTGTTTCTAACTGAACAAAAAAATGCATACACAACAGCGGACGATTGCATATTCGTCCGGTCCATTGCTATATACCTAGTAGGGTGCCCCTGTCTGTATTGTTGTTCTTTAGTGCCGCCTTCGCCATTTCAGTTTTTGGGTACCTAACATTTCTACAAAAAGACCTCTGTAGGAGGGAAACCGTGATTTTTACTCCAACGACCAGAGCGAAACTCAATATGCTATTTGCTGGTGACGTAATAGTTATCATCTTAAAATGTGCAAGTACTTTTCCGCAAGAGACTGCAGATACTGGAATGACGCGACGCGGAGTTCGGATAAGCAGTTAAGTGCGGGAAAGATACTTTCCGCAAGAATAAGCTTTAGAGTTTTTCTACAAGGGTGCGGAAAATATTACTTTATTTTGGTCATTTTTATTTAAATGTTTTGGCAAAAAAAAAATAACGTGTATTAATTGAAAAGAAGTTAGTACCAAGAACATTATTTAAACAAATGTATAGAATACTGTTTTACTAACAAGAAAATATACTTTATATAAATATCATCTTAAAATATATATTTTATATATATATATATATAATATATATATATATAATTATATAATATATATAAATATATATATTAATTATATATATATATAAATATATATTATATTATATATTTTATATATATATATTATATATATATATATATATATATATATAAATATAATTATATAATATATATATAATATATATAATATATATATATATATATATATATATATAATATATATATAAAAATATATATATATATATTATATATATATATATATATATATATATATATAAAATATAATTGTCGAATGTCTTAGGATTACTAGAAAGTTTTTCTTTGATGTCCACAGGGAATTAACAGTATTTTTTATAATCAACCGGTTTATCCAACCAAAAATGACCTGGGTTAAAAAGTTCTTTGGTATTTTTAGTTAGTAGTTTAGATAAAAAATATTAAGGTTTTAAAAATATTGATAATATAAAAAATCAGAAAAAATATTTATTAATGTTACTTTTGTAAACTTTTTTTAGAGCTAAGTACTTTATCTTTAAAAACATTATTTTTTATCCATATATCAAAGCATTTAAATTATACAGTCATTTTTAAGAAATTCAAGGTTTCCTAAAATCTTTAACGCTCTCCGCCGACTAAATGAAATACTTTTTTATAAAATCATTCGGTTTTAAGTCGACTTAATTTTTTTGTATTTTCTACTTATTTTACTAAATAAAAATTAGTAACCATAGTATTAGATTTATAATCGTTTTCTTTATTATTAAAAAAAATGCTTAAATATTTTTTTAACGATTTTCGAAAGTAGCTGGACTTACCCAATTACTAAGAATATTCAGTTATATAAAAAAAAACAAAATTGTTTAAATTTTGCGAAAAGTCGAATTGTAAAACATTAAATACTGTGCTAAAATTATCAGTCACATTTTAAAATTCCTTTTAAAAAAAATTGTACAAACTACCAGGTAATGTGGTTAAAGACTAGGCTTTTTTTTAAGTCTGAACTTGGATAGAAATCGTCTACAATTTTTATATATTTTTTTTTAATTTGAAATTGTATACATTTCTAAATTTGTATTCCTTTTCTTTAATATAAAACAAAAATGTTGTAAATATTTAAATTTAAAGATTAGTATCGAAAAGTATTTAGTTAAAAATTATTTTGTTTAAAGTCGCCATCTAGAAATTATACATTTATACATATTATAATGGTTTAAATTTCTGCAGTTGTATAAAATATTTAAGAAACAAACTACTTTCTCTTTTAGCCACTTGTACAAAGTTACCTTTGAAATGTAGATGGAGTTATTGTTTAGTTTTAATTGTTTTAATAAAAAATACATTAAGTTTAATTGTTATATTTGTATTTTTTTATTTGTTGTTTATTTGTTTAGTTCAGTTACCTTTTTGATTTCGTTTTTGCACAATCTTCCAGTTGTTTATTATGTGCTACATTTTTTAAATATTTGTTTTATTTCCGTGTGTTTTTGCCAAGATGTGTCATACAATAATTTTTAAAAATATAACATCCTACTTTATTTTGTATTAAAGCTCTGTTGCTCAATAAAATAAGGCTATTTATTCAGTTTTGTGACTTAGTTGAAAAAATAAACAAAAAAATATTTATTGACAATAAGAAAACAATACCAAAATACCTCCAAGAAAGATGTTTATATACTGAGTGTTCCCAAACCACACGTACCTGTTAAAAGGTGTAATGGTACAAAAGAGGTTTTAAAGAAGACGTCCTTTAAAAGTATATTGATGGACTATTTTTGAAAGATTTTAGGTTAAATTATTAATAAATTACAAAAAAGTTTTATATTAGTATCAAGAAAGCCATGGAAACAATAGAATTGTTATGTTGCTGAATTTGGTGAGGGTTTTCTCTGCACCCATAATGTCTATTTTTGTGATTAAACATTCCTGCTAAAGTGAAGGAAGACTTGTCGGTGAATAGAATTTAAAAACGTTGGATCCTGCTGCTTAAACCTAGCTATTTTCAATGCATACTTAGGTCGGTCCTGCATGTTTTGTTTAGGAAGGTTCTGAACGGACATACGTTTATAAGGATAAAATTTGTATAATTTTAAGGTGAAATAAATTTTTTAATCTGTTTTATTGAGTTCAGATGCCGCATCCGAGATTGATATTTCAGGATTTTCTAAAATTATTAAAAGTAGTTAGTGCAAGTCCAGTAGAAAAAGTATAATAATTATTCTGAAAAAACGAGGATATCCAAAACCTTGTTTTCATGTCGTCCTGCAGTCCTTTTCTTCATTTTATAGCTTTCTCGTTCAATAAACTTTCTTACTATGTATTTAATAGTATCTATAGATGGTACCCGTTGTTAAGGATATAATAAGTAATATTCCCTTTGTACTGTCGTCACATTATTATTGTTACCATAAAAAAGACGCATTATAGAGACATTTTGTTCTTCTGAATAGCCCATCGACAAAAAGCAATCCAAACTACTTTTAATAGTTAAAATGATAAATTTCAACTTTTTACAATATCAATACGTCAAATTTAATAAAACAAATTTATTGTTTTCATAGCTTTCTTGATACTAATATGATTTTTTTTCAATTTATTTATATTTTAGGCTTAAATATCTTAAAAATGGTTCATCCAAATATCATCAATGTATATTTGAAATCAGAAAAAAATATCTTTTATTGTAGCGCATAATATACAGGGTTCCATTTAAAACAGTTGAAGTTGCCTATATTTTTCCATTTTTTTATTGCGATATTTTTTTACTGATATTTTCAAAGGATAATATGAAAAAAAACCTACAACTTTTATGTAAAACATTTTTTTCTGTCTTTAAAAATAAAGGCTCCAGAAGCCACGTAAATATAATCAAAGACCCTGTACAATCACAACATTTAATATTCAAATTAATGTAAAAATTTTAAACATCATTTATTAATTAAAAAAATATAAGAACCCTGGAATAATGTTTATTAAAATTTGATAGAATAACAAGAAAACAAAAGAAATATTTTTGATCTAACAAGATGTATGTAAAACGTATCACCCAACAAACAAACTTAAAAGCCCTTTAAAAATTTAAAAACTTTATGTTTCGGTTACTTTTTTTAAAATAGAAAATTAGTTTAAAATGTAAATTAAACATAAAAATTAAATTATTTAAATTTTGCTTCAATTTAAAGATATTTTAAGTACTTTAATTTAAAAAGTAATGTCACAAATGGCAAATTAATTTCAATAAAACCTTCACAGATTGATTTGCTTTAATCGGTACATTATTATTTTTAAAAATAAGAATGATGTTAAATTATTTGATTTTAGGGTTCTCTGAAATTACCTTAGCATCGACCAAAGGCAACCAAGTATTATTTTAATTTGGTGATATTGTTGGTATCCAGTCATTTTTATTTAATATTAAAGCAATCTCTTTACTTTTATTTAAAAAAATGATTTTGATGAAAAACTAGAAGTTTTCCAATTTATTATATGAGGAAATTGATATTTAAAATAAATAATTTAGGGATATAATCTGACCCAACACTTTTTTTACATTCTTTTATAACGAGCTCCAAACTTCTAGTAGGTTCTAGAATCACGATTGAAGCTTTATTTTGTTAAATAATTTTTTATTAAAAAAAACAGTAACTTCACATGTTATTATTTTTTAAAACTTTTATTTAATATAAAGCTTTCATTATTTATTCTTTTTAAAGAGGCATTATAATTTTTAAACACCAATAGTCTAGTTTCACGCGACCAAGGAACAAGGGAATACGTCTAGCTACATAAAATCATGTGTAACCCGTATCATGTGAGGCCCACCTTAAATAAAATTTTTCGATATTCTAATATTGTATAGTCTGTCCAAAGTATACCGTGTTAGCTCTTGCCTTCATTTATGGATTATACCTGCCGACAGCAATAAAACTGCGGATCGGTAGGTATTAAAGGACAGAACATTAGGGACTTACTTTAATACTATAAAGATTTATAATTTATTATTTATTTAGGTAAGTATAATCTTAAAATTACATTAAGAAATTAAATATATGCAAAGTTTTAATAAATTTATAACTGCATTATCTATACATAATTACATTTTTAATCTAGATATCTAAATCTAATTCTGTTTCACTATCAGAGTCATCATTGAGATTAATTACAATAGGATTTATGTTATTTTGGATAGAAATGTAAGAGTCCTCAATTTTTATAATGTGCTGTAGTTAATTTTTCCAGCTCTCAACTGGTATGTTAGTAATTACATTTTTTATCAAATTTATAACACTGGGACTTAAAGTAGGTGTAACATTTTCTGCTCTGATCTTTGATTTTACTTGGTTCCACAAATGCGCTATGGGGTTAAACATATAGTGATACGGGGGAAGCCGTAAGACAGTATGCCCAGCCTGTTCAGCCAAATTATCACATACATATTGTTTTTTAATTGCATATGAATTTAGGACTTCCAAAAGACGCGTTTTTCCAGCCTCAACTGGTATTTAGTAAATTAAATTTTTTTCAAATTTAATACTTGACCTAAAGTAGGTTAATTTCTGTCTGATCTTTGATTTTACTTGGTTCCACAATGCTTATGGGGTTAAACAACAGTGATACGGGGAAGCCGTAAGACAGTTATGCCACCTGTTCAGCAATACAGAAACTATTTTTTAAATTGCATATGAATTTAGGACTTAAAGATGCGTTTTTTAACTGAATTTAAAATAAATATTATTTGTCAACAAATATTCCTGGATTTCAGTTTTTGAACTTAATGAAGCTGGTGCTTTGTGTAGCAGACGGCTGTGGTAGCTTGCGTTATCCATGACAATAACAGAAATATTTTTTAAAAGATAAGTTTGAAACCAGTTTTCAAAAAGTTCTGCACTTGTATCCTCATGATAATCCAAGCTAGAATCCTTAATATTCTTTGCAGACAACAGCAAGCAGTTTGGGACAAATCCGTCTTTTGAATCAGCGTGTATTATGGTAATGCGTTTTCCTTTATTTGAAGGTGCTTTCGTCTGACAGTTTTGACTGGAATCAACCCATCCTTTGGATACTGTGTCGTGTGTATCGAACCATGTTTCATCAAGGTAAATTATGGATCTGTTTTCTAACCTATATCTTTTAATTTCTTGAAGATAATTAAATCTCCAAGTGCGTAATCTGTGCGATTCCATTACTACTTGTCTTTTGTCTATTTTGCGGTATTTAAATCCCATTTTACAAACCAACTTGATGAAGGGTGGCATGGCTAATATTTATATTGGTTTCGTCTTCGTCTAGCTTCTTTTTCATTTAATCCAAGGTAAGAATAACTCCGCTTTCATAAAGACAATATATTTTCCTTCTTATTAGGTCCTGATCACTATTGTCTATACGGTGAGATTGAAAATCACTACGTTTTTTCTTTTGTTCAATTCTTCACTAATAATAATATCCCTTATCGATGATATTGGAGTTTTTGTAAGTAGACAGGTTTCTTTTAAAGCTTCTTGTTTAATTAGACCTCTACTGATTAAAGTTTCATACACGTTTTTCACAACCTGTTTTGCATCTAATGACAAATGATTTCGACGCGACATAGTTATATTCTCGTAAAACAACTTTTTCGAAACGCACAGTGAAAACGGTTATTCAACACTGCCACTAAAATATTAGCCAAAATATTTTTATGCCTAATAGTTAATACTCAAGAAATACCTGGCCCACCCCTATCCTTATGAACAATTGGGTTTACCCAATAACCATAGGTAATAAAATCGTTAAAGATTTATTGAGGTATGGTCCGTCAAAAGCCTTAACGATATACTTTGAGACAGACTATACGTTTCTCAAGCAAATAGCTGTGCTTGTTGTAGCACATGTAACCTGTGGCTTACCCCACTTCTTTTGCCTTATATCGTAACAGTCAAACTATACAAAAATTTCATTTCTCTTTTGAACCAATTTTTGTAACCCGTACAATATGTACGTATTTCAAATTCTACTTAAGACTAAAACTGAAAAATTTTAATTGTAAGAACACTGTTTAAATGTTTTCTATTACTAAAAACCACAAAAAATTATCATCGGCGTGTATTTTGTTTAAATGCTTAATCTTGATTTGTCAAATATTAAGAGTTATATATATTTTATTGTTATAATAAAATTATTGTCCTACATTTTTATATTAAATTTCTATTAATTAATTAATGAAGCAGCAATTATGAAAATATGATAAAAAGTAATCAATCAATTTTCAAGCTTCATCGAAGATGGTAAGGTTCACAAAAAATGAAGCAGGCGTTAAAGTTTTATTGATTTTATTAGAATAATATTATTGTTTTGATTTTATTATTTTAATTATAGAGGGTGGTCCATTTAACCCGAGACCGGTAAATAGCCGAAAAACGGCGCATTTTAGAAGAAAATGTTTTAGGTAAAAGTTGTTTTAAATGAAAGGGGGTATCCAATGTTATCACTAGTTTGTAACCTTGACTGCAGTTTTAAGGTCATATCCATATTAACTTTTGTTTTTTTAAATAGATACTATGTATTTTTCTCAGTTACTTTTTTATAAACAATGTTTTAATCCATTTTTTTTATCTTGAGACAGTCTACGAAGGCTGATGCCTAAGTACTAACGTACCGTGGGTGTCTAGTGTGGTGAGAGGGGGTTTGTTCACATGGGACTTAGATTTTTGGAGATTGGGAGGAGAAGGAAAACTTCTGCGGTCAGCAGGTTCCATAGTCATGACACTCTAGGGATGAAGGAACGAAGAAAGCAGGAAGTTCGGGGCCTCTCTAACTGAACTGTAAAAGGATGCATAAAGGTTGCTCTGTTGAGAACTGCCAGAGAAGGAATTTACTGGACAATTCCTCTGAGAGAAGCCGTAAAAATACCTATAGAAGAGCGACAGATCCCCTATAGTTCGACGGTGGGCAAGAAGAGGAAGCCTTTCTGTGAGCGTTGGATCATTAATAAGACGAACGGCTCTTCTTTGCGTGGAGACCAGAATGCTAAGTGTTGTAGGGGACGCCATTCCCCAGACATGAGAACAATATTCTAAAGAGGGTTTGATTTGGGATACATACAGAGGGTAGAGATTGGAAGAAGAGAAATATTTTCTGGCTCGGAAGAGGAATCCAATCTTTTTGAAGCTGCCGAAGCTATGGATGAAAGTGTTTGTGCCAGTTGAGGTTATTCTCAAAAGTTACGCCGACAAGATTAAACGACTCTTTACTCTGCAGAACTTGGCCGCTCTTATGTAAGGGATGAGCATTTGCAGACTTTTTCGCGACAGCAAACATGACTGTCTTTTCGAGACATTAAACTGAACAAGATTTTTGCGCCCCAATCCAAGAAAAGTTTGAGGTCTCGTGAAAGAGATATCTGCATTGACCTGCGCTTGTTTTCGAAATCAGAATTACACGGTGGCTTAAGAAATTGAGTACTAGAGTGAAGGATACTATCGTTAGCAAAACTATGAATGGGATTGATTGTGGAAGAGAGAAGATCGTTAATGTGAATAAGAAATAGCGTGGTGCCAGCACTGAGTCCTGGGGCACCCCAGCATTAATTTGGTAGAAGCTGGAGAAATGACCATCTACACTAAATGATATACGTCGATTAGAAAGGAAACTGGAAAGCCAGGAGCAAAGCTTAGGTGAATGACCGTAAGAAGGAAGTTTGTTAAGAAGCCCATCATGCCAGACCTGATCGAAAGCTTTGGATATGTCAAGAGCAACGATCTGGGATTCACCAAGAAACTCAAGGGACTTGTTCCAGTTGTGTGAGACAAAGGAAAGAAGATCAGCTGTGGATCTACTGTGACGGAATCCATATTGTCTATCATGTAAGATCTTATGGTTTTCCAGATATTTTAAGATTTGTGAATTAATGAATTTTTCCATTACTTTGCAAACAACTGAAAGAAGAAAATATAATTATATATTTTAACTTTAAAGGCATTTAGCAAACAAATTCTAAGCATCCTTTGTTAAAATTATAGGTTTACAATAACAAGAACAACTACAGAGAAAAATAATTATTGGGTAAAAATTAGTGTTTACTATCGCTATTTGAAGATAGTCGCCAAATTCCGAACGTTTCTTGTTGCTACAATTTACC
Organism: Listronotus oregonensis; assembly: GCA_019359885.1. Classification (NCBI taxonomy): domain Eukaryota; kingdom Metazoa; phylum Arthropoda; class Insecta; order Coleoptera; family Curculionidae; genus Listronotus; species Listronotus oregonensis. The sequence continues at coordinate 38,344 of JAHBCN010003506.1, read as the reverse complement.
TTAAATATCGTTGTTACTAATTTTTGGCATTTGTGATTTTTATTTATCAAAGCAAACACTTTAATCTTGTTTAAATATGGAATATTTAACAGTAGCAGAAAAAGTTAAAATGATTTTTATTTATTGTGAATGTGGAAGAAGGGTAGCTGGGTCCATAATATTGTATGCCGAAAGCTTTCCTAACAGAGCTATTCCGGCGGGGGCCTCGTTTTATCGGGTTGTGAATAATTTTACAGAAAATGGAAGTGTGCAGATAAGGAAAAGAAAACGCCGAGCAACTGTAACTGGTGAAACTAATAAAATTGCGGTGTTAGCAGCAGTAGCAGTAGATCCCCATATACTTTCTCAAAGACTTTGTGATGACTTTAAAATATCTAAGACAAGTATTTTGGGAAAACTAAACCGCCACAAATTCCACCCACACCACCAAGAACTACAAGGAGATTATTTCCAGAATAGGGTGATATTTTGCGAATGGGCACGCGACCAAATGCAATTCAATGCAGATTTTTTTTCTTAACGTCTTGTTTTTTAATGAATCTGGTTTTACCAATTATGGGTCGGTAAACAGGCACAATATGCACTATTGGAGTGTAAAAACCAAGTTGATTGCGTCCGGTTGAACATCAACGTCCTTGGACAGTAAATATCTGGTGCCGAATTGTCGGAGAAAAACTAAACGGTCCCTATTTTATTGCTGGTACACTGGATAGAAAAAATATCGCAATTTTCTTGATCGGGAACTATTGTATAGTCTGTCTCAAAGTATATCGTTATGGCTTTTGACGGACCATACCCCAATAAACCTTTAACGATTTTATTACCTATTGGTATTTCTTGAGTATTAACCATTAGGCATATAAATAGTTTGGGTAATATTTTAGTGGCAGTGTTGAATAACCGTTTTTACTGTGCGTTTCGAAAAAGTTGTTTTACGAGAAATAACTATGTCGCGTCGAAATCATTTGTCATTAGATGCAAAACAGGTTGTGAAAAATGTCATCATCGATAAGGGATATTATTAGTAAGCATTGAAAAAAAAAAACAGGACCTAATAAGAAGGAAAATATATTGTCTTTATGAAAGCGGAGTTATTCCTACCTTGGATAAACTGAAAAAGAAGCTAGACGAAGACGAAACCAATATAAATATTAGCCATATTAGAGTTGTTTGGAAAATGGGATTTAAATACTGCAAAATAGACAAAAGACAACTAGTAATGGAATCGCACAGATTACGCACTTGGAGATTTAATTACCTTCAAGAAATTAAAAGATATAGGTTAGAAAACAGATCCATAATTTACCTTGATGAAACATGGTTCGATACACACGACACAGTATCCAAAGGATGGGTTGATTCCAGTCAAAACTGTCAGACAAAGCACCTTCAAATAAAGGAAAACGCATTACCATAATACACGCTGGTTCAGAAGACGGATTTGTCCCAAACTGCTTGCTGTTGTCTGCAAAGAATATTAAGGATTCTAGCTTGGATTATCATGAGGATACAAGTGCAGAACTTTTGAAAACTGGTTTCAAAATTATCTTTTAAAAAATATTCCAAACAACAGTGTTATTGTCATGGATAACGCAAGCTACCATAGCCGTCTGCTACACAAAGCACCAGCTTCATCAAGTTCAAAAACTGAAATCCAGGAATATTTGTAAGAAAATGATATTTATTTTGATTTTAGTTCTAAATTCATATGCAATTAAAAAACCATATATTTGTGGAATCAAGTAAAATCAAAGATTAGATCAGAAAATGTTACACCTACTTTAAGTCCCAGTGTTATAAATTTGATAAAAAAGTAATATCATACCAGTTCAGAGCTGGAAAATTCATACAGCACATTATAAAATTGAGACTCTTACATTCTATACAAAACAACATAAATCCTATTGTAATTAATCTTAATGATGACTCTGATAGTGAAACAAAATTAGATTTAGATATTTAGATTAAAAATGTAATTATGTATAGATAATGCAGTTATAAATTTATTAAAACTTTGCATATATTTAATTTCTTAATGTAATTTTAAGATTATACTTACCTAAATAAACAATAAATTATAAATCTTTATATTTTTAAAGTCCGTCCCTAATGTTCTGTCCTTTAATACCTACCGATCCGCAGTTTTATTGCTGTCGGCAGGTATAATCCATAAATGAAGGCAAGAGCAAACACGGTATACTTTGAGACAGACTATACAAAGGCAAACTACGTGGTTAGCCAGTAAAGCATTTAAGTCCAGTTACCTGGCCTGTCAGGTCACCGGATTTAACCCCATTAGATTTCTTTTTATGGGACACAATTAAGGAAAAAGTGTACAAAGATGTTCCTACTACCCTGGAAAACATGATCGAACGTATTAAAAATGCTTGCCGGAATATCGACAGAGGACTCTACGTCGATGTCATAAATCTTTCATAACGCGAATTGAAAAGTGCATTGCAATTGACGGGCACCATTTTAAAAATTTATTTTTAAAAAATTCTTAGCTTTTATTGTACTTGCTAAATGACTAAACTGGTTTGTACGAATTTATTTTCAACCAGCTCATTAAAAAAATGATAATAAAAATTAAAAAATACATGTTAACCAAAATAAAATTATTACCATTTTTATCATTTCCAGACAGAAAATTTAAAAAATGGGTTTTTAAATTTATTTCCAATAATATCTATTAGAATTGTAATTTTCTTCTTAAATCTGCCGTTTTCCGGTTATTCGCCTGTCTTAGGTTAAATGGACCACCCTGTATATTAATTTGCACAGTAACATATTTTAGGTTATTTAATTATTATGCTTGTAATTTTACATATTTGTTGCCCGTTTTTATTTGTTCTAAACAATGAGAAATTACTTTCTAATTAAATGACATTGTAACATTAAAAAAATATCGTCGCTTTTAAGATAATAACAGCTTTTACCGAGCCAGATGTTAGTGCTAGTTATAGCATTTTTTTACGTTTATGCAAAGTGAACTGATGCACCTTAAAATAGACAGCACAGTTTAAACAAACACATTTGAAAATACAGGATTTTATAATTAAAGTACAATATTTCAAGGGTTTAATTTTTAATGAAAATATGGCAAAATCTTCTCATAAACATGACTTGAGAAATGCTTTAAAGCCTTCCGAAAAGTGAATCCTAAAAATGATTTTTAAATCAATAAAGCGTTTTTTCATTTTATTTAATTTTTTTACAAACTTGCACGCTCTTTTTTCTTTAATAAATTAAAACGACAAAAAAATTACATAAACTTAAATATTTTTGAAATTTAAGTTTAAACATACTTTATTAATTTTAAGATTTTTTCTAAAATTCAAGAATGTAAAAAGGAGCCAGTTTTATTATAATGTCTCTAATGAGGCTCTCTGTTCATTAAACTTTTACCTAAAACTTTTTCTTTCTTACTGTATTTATTTCCGAAAATTATTTTTATTTCTATAATTTTTTTAAAAATTTATCTTGAGACAGATTACAAATGCCCAAAGCTCCAGTACTAACAAACGCACCGCAAATTAAGTGAAGTAGAAGGCAGTTTATTAACATCGGACATAAATATTTTGAGATTTAAAGGAAAAGGAAAAACCTCTGCATCATGACACTTTGTATAGTTCTATTTAAAGATGCTGGAGGAGATGCTTATATTGGCTTATTTCTAGGTACAGATGCTGCAAAATACCTATACAGAGTAATAGATACCTACAGCCCGTCAGGAAGAAAGGAGCTACTTGAATTTGGCAATGACTGATATATAATAACAATTTTTTACAGCCTAGCAACTATTTAAAACAGAAACAAAATAAATATTTTTGTAATTGGAACAATTTTGCTTTAGTACCATCCTAGACGCATCTTTTCTGTTCCACTGACCTATAAGAAATAATTTATATCATCAAAGAAACACTCTACAATAGTGTTTCTTTAATGTAAAACAAACATAATTGGTGATTATATTGTATAATATATGCCAAAGATGTAATATTTAAATTTAGAATTATCTGGAAGATAAAATTGACACTTCCTAATTATAAAACTGAAGAATGATAATTAAAAGAATTGCATAACAATACATGAAGATTAATTGTATCATAAAACATATTTACCAAGTCAAGAATTAAATAATAACAGTTTAAAATACTAATTTCTAACAACTTAGATAATGAGTACCAAAATTTTCTTTTAACTAACCCTAACTTTTAACTTATCAAGGTAAAAGTCGTAAAATAGTTATAAATGAGCGATAGATCTTCTACAGCTTATGGGTAAGTAAGACAATGTATGTATAAGTGGGATCATTAAGAAGACAAACGGTTCTTCTTTGGTTGGAATGAAAAATGCTTTGTAATATCTTATTTTTAATGCATACACAACATACAGATTGAAGGGGGAAAATACTTTCTGGTTTGAAACAGAAATTTGAATTTTTTGAAGCTTCTGTAGCTATAAAGGTGAATAAGCCAACTACAGTTTTTCCTAAAGGTAAAGCCCACAAGGTTAAATAATTCTTTATAAAAAAAATTACCACAGATAAATAAAGGATAAGTATAGGCAGACTTTACTTAAGCAGAAGGAAACTGGGATATCATCAACTTTTCCAGTCCGAGAACTGGAGAATAGCGTCGTCCTCTAAGATTAGCATTTTTGATCATATTCCAAAAAGATCCGTTGGCCTTATAAATGGTCCTACTCATACAAAAAAGCTTCCTACTCTTCTCAATCGCTGTGTTCACTCATCGTCGTTGTGGTTGGGCCCAGTAGGATCTTTTGCAACATGAGCTAGAGTTGCTGGTTATCGGCAACTCTTGTTGCTACCGTACGGAACGGGATCCGAAGCTAAGATGAACACAAGGCTTTAACTCAAGGTGTTAGCATACCGTGCTGATGAGTGAATGACCTGATCCTGTGCCCTAAACAGGTGTCCCCAACGGTGCTTCTGAGATACAGGGCGACCTCTCAGAGTATCTAGCATTACTGCGGTAATGCGGGGCTCTGCCGTGGTGGACTATTACTTCCCTAGCTCCAAACAGAAAGCGGACAAGCGCTTTCATAGGAAAAAAGTGACAAAGGTGCCCTGACCGAAACGGATAAATCCGTTTCGATAGGTACCACTCAAGGTCACAAGCAGACAAAGATGCGCCGACCGAAACGGGTGAATCCGTTTCGTAAGGTGCCCCTGAAGTCACCGGAGCCTGTTTCACGGGGAAGAGCTAATCTATCCCAAACAAACAGGTGCTTAGAAAGGGTTCCCTGGCTTTAAACAGAAAGCGGATAGGACCGTTTTCATAGGATAAGGCCGGAGATGCGGCCTCAGAAAGAACATCTGGTTCCTGTAACAAGGACCTGGTAGCTACCCACGTCACTAGACCGGATGATGGATCTAATCGTCTGCTCGTCATACTGTCCAGGAGACAGGGACACCAGAACACATCAGAACACATTGTGCTCGTGTCCGGTAGCGACACGAGTAAGAGGAGATGTAAGAACTCTTTCCCAATCTGGTATCGGATTCATTAGAAGTCCGATCCTATTGGGAGAAATATAAAAAGGTGTGAGCCACAATAGACCGAGCGGTCGCAGTGGAGGGCGTAAAAAGTCCTCTCACTTTAAACCGACCTATCTTTCTACTCTTGCTCATAAATTAGCATTAGGTGCTTTTTTAAAGGTATTTATACGGCTTCTACTCCGAGCACCTCCTATCCGACTGGAGCGATATTTTACCAATAGAAATGAGGTAAAGTTAAAAAGGGGAACAAGAAAGCAGGAAGTTTAAAAAAGAACTGCTTTACACATATAAAACTTAAAACGTGTATTAAGACTTCTCAAGTTCTTTAGTGAGCATGTAGGGCAGTATCTTCTTAAGCGGTGAGAAGCTCCTCTACTTAATGTCTTAATAAAAGAAACGTTTTAAGAAAACTTTATTATAGTAGTGTATGATATTAAACCGAGTAAAGAACTTAATTACATATAATATACATACGTAACAATAACCATCTTTAAAGAAAGTATTATTTATTTTGCTGTATACATAAGTGTTCACGCGATAATGAATTATTAGCAAAGTAATAAAGAAGCTTATAGCAATTAACCGTAATACATAGTAATTCAACAAAACGTTAGATGGTGCCGGCATTTTAAAGAAATGCGTATCAAGATTGCGTAAACTTCAATTAAATAAATATTGCGCGCACTTTCATTTTTTTAATTCCTTTGAAGGTAAATCAACTAAATACAGAAACCTAATGAATTAACTATCAATAACAGAATATGAATTATGATTTTAAATTATATAGTAAATTCATTAAACGGCTGTTTATTTTCAGTCCACGAAAGACTGTTTTAAGCCTTAAAACAAAAAAAAAATGAAAATATTTTTTCACAAAACTTATTTTTTTAAAAACAATACATTTTTATGAAATCTGTCAAAGACGGTATCGTTAAATACGGCCTAGTTCAATTTTTCTTCCAAACAATAAAAACTGCCTTTTATATAAAATAAAACTGAATAAATTTAATGTAAATGAAAAATGCATTTAATTCCCCTTGTATAATTATTTACTAGACTAGTTAGAAAATAGTAATAAAAAAGTAGTTTAAAAGCATAATCATCATTTAATTTAATATAATTTTTTAAGAAAACTAACTAATTTTATCAAAACACAATAATAAAGTAGACCTACGCAGTTTTATCAGCACGGGAGTTGTTCGCAGCCCATGAGAACATTTCATTAGAAGAAAAATAACAATAATGTCACAAAACATGTTACTTAGTTTAAACAAAAATGGAAAAAAAAATCTTTTAAAGAAAAACGTTTTTTGTATTATATGCTTATAAGAGCAAACGAAAATTAAATAACGAAGTTATTTAATTTTTTGTATTTCGTTTTGTAATAAATTCTGAGGAAATAATCAAACACATACAATTAATAGTAAGTCCTTAAACACTATCACCCTAAAAAAGGGTTGCTTCTTTAGCATTAGTTTTACTTCTGATAATACTGCCTATTCGCATACAAAACATATTAATAACTATTAGGGTAGTCTCTTTAGAAGCACCATTTCAGTTAAACTCACAGATAACGTAGATGAACAAGAAAATTTGGAAAATATTACCACACATAGCCAAGCTACATCCTATATTTCTCGAAACCGTTCTAAAACAAACTACCATTAAAACAAAGAAACACACATTTTTCGTCAAATTCATAACGGAACTTTGAATTTACAAGAAAACTGTTTTGCTAAGCAAATAATAATTGTTTATTTATAAAGTAAAATAAATGAATTAAAAGCTGATAAGACGATCCCTGTCTAAGATATTAAGAAAAAAGTTGAATTAGTCAAAAAATATTTTTCGAAATTAATAAAGCAAGATTTAAAAAATGCAATAATATTTCAACAAACACAAAGAATTTTTTATAGAAACGAAATGCCAAGACACTATGCCTCGTCGCACAAGGGAAAAACCCTACAAAGTGAAATTGAAAGGACACATGCTAGAAATATAATTACACACCAATAGAAACTTGCAAACGAGACAGGAAGGAGAAAAGAATAACCAAAACACAATAGTGGAAAAAATTAAATTATAAAGAAGACAGATTGTTGCCAAAATTTATTATAAACAGTAAAATGACTATGGCTATTTGTTGTTATGTTGTTTTATTGTTTGCGTTATAATCTTTCTCAGGTACTGGACCATCTTGTTAAATATCGGCAAAATAAATTCCGAGTTTCTGAAATACTTTTTCTCAGTTCCAATATAAAATTAAGGTAAAGGTTTTTAAACCTTTTAATTGTGTCCCGAATTTCTGCAGAAATAACCTCTGGTTTAGGCATTTTTAGGTATGATGTTTTGTATTCTTTGCTTTTTATAGTCCGTCTCAAATCCTAAACATCCGGCACAGTTTCAAAATCCTTTGGTTACACTTATCAAGAAACGTTTGCACCCTACAAGATCCACATGGTTTTTTATCACAAGGATAATTTATATAGGGGTTATAGTTCGCTGCATAGGGATAACAAGGTCGACAAAGCCTAAGCTCAGCTTTATCTGATAAAATTTTTAACGAAACGAAATTATTTCTTTTCTGTATCGATTATCTGTTTTCTGTACCGATTTCCGCTTTTATTAAATCGGCGAGTGCGATTTTTAGAAATCACCATGTCCATTGGCTGAGTTTGGCATCCCACCTAAGCTGATCAGAATAACCAGAGCTTGTGTAATGTAAAGATTGGTGATGACCTCTCAGATGCGTTTCAGGTGAGCACAGGTCTTAAACAAGAAGACGCACCATCACCCACGCTAATTAAAATATCGCATTAGAGAAAGTAGTAAGAGAAGCCAAAATCGAAATTCAGCTATTCGGGGCCAGTGGATTAAACTTGCTGCTAGCATATGCCGACGATATAGACGCGGTAAGCATTACATTAAGGCTTAAAGTCAGCGAGGCCAAAACAAAATATATGCATGTCTTAAGACCAGGCAGAGCTAGGGTAGGACAAACTGCGACCATGGACACATACAACTTTGAAAATGTAAACAATTTAAATACTTAGGGTCCACAATCACATCCGACAACGACCTGAGTGAAGAAATCAGAGAACGCCTAAAGTCAGCCAACAGTTGCTTATACGCCCTAAAGGATATATTAGAGTCCAAATACGTGACTAGAAGAACGAAAATCAAAACGTACCAGACCATGATCAGACCCGTGATAATGTACGGCTGCGAAACCTGGACTCTTATGGTGCGAAATGAGGAACTCATTTGAAGATTCGAGAGAAAAGTGTAAGGAAAATTTCGACCCACCAAAAACCAGGATACGCGGAGCTACCGAATCACAACAAATGCAGAAATAAAACAAATATACATTCAACCAGAACTGATTAAGTTCATACAGGCACAAGGTTAAGATGGGCAGGGCATGTACGAAGACAGCCAGAGGATAGAATGGTCCGCTTAATATGGGACAGAGCACCAGAAGGAAGACGACAACTTGGAAGACCAAGATTGAGGTAGCGTGATAATATAACATCGGACCTCCTGAAAATGGGCATTGGGAATGGTCTAGAAGTTATGGAAGACCGAGACAGATGGAGGCAAATTGTTGCCTCAGCCAAGGCCCATCGGCCATCAGGGGCTGAAGCGCTACGGAGTAAGTAAGTCAGTATGTCCATTGGGCATCTGTCTTTGTCTGTGGGACTGCAAGCTTTGTGTAGGGTTTCGACAGAATGGTTGTATAGATACTTTTTTAAATTTACGCTAACTTTGTTAGAAACTACCTTCTCATTTACTTACTTACTGGGGCACTTTCTTGATTTAAAAATATTGGAAAATATAGAAAAACTTTATAAATTTTTTAAATTGGGTACAAAGTATGTCCGATGTAGTTCTTAGAGTCACCTTTATTTTAAATACGCAACAGTTTATGAAATATTTTTGTATGAAGGGAAACGTTTAAATCCACACATTTCAAAAGTGTGAAAAATGTAGCAATAAACATTCTATTAAAAAATGTAGTTAATCCCAAAATTCAGACACTAAAAAAAGATGGATCATGGCACAAAATTAAAAACTTTCCATTATCGTCTTTGAATCTATAATAAAAGGGTAGAAAAAATAGTTTGTTCCCCAATAAATGATACTATGCCCGCCAGAAATATGGACAAAAGTAGTGATATAGTATATGTTCTGAAAACATAATTACAAATAATACCTTTAATACGATTCTATTAGGTTTACTTGCCAGGAAAATTTTGGGGACCGCTTCGATCTTGGTTCCAGAGTATAGCGACTGAGTGTTCTAAGCCCTATTGACCTCTATGAACTTGCAGATCGCTTGAAATAGAAAAAAGAAATAACCCCCAAAAATAATATCTACATTACCAGGTCTGCTATCGTTATTAAGATTCACCTAAATAAAAAATAAAATGAAAATGTAAATTAAATTTTTAAGAATTTTGGTATATGCCTTAAGACATTCTAAGACACCCAACAAAAATGTATTAAAACATGAATATGTCACAAAACTATAAAGCATATCAACCAATACCTTAAATAACAGTTACAGTAAAAATTCGGAATTTTCCCTGTAGTTGCTCTACTTCATAAGGGAAGTATTCTTAGTGCTAATATTCCTTTATGTTGCAAATGGATTAAAGGTATTTATCTAACAGACGTTGATTCAGAAATGGTTTAAGCTAAAATCGCATTCAAAAATACACAGGGTGACCCGGATCAAAAAATACATACGTCACCAGGAGAGATAGAAAATACTTTACTTTAAAATATCATCTGCTTTTGGTGCGTCAATTTTTACTCGTTACTAGATACAGAGTGTTTTATAACGATTAGGCTTATATTTGGTGAAGATATTTTCTAAAAAGTGTAAATATTGGTTTGATTCTTACATTTCTTTAACAGGAGTGCAGCAAGGTACGTGGGAGACTGCTGTCCAACTCCTAGCCGAAGGTGAAATGTACAATTATTATTTATTTACCCAGATAACTGCAAAGCTTTTTATATTTCTAAGAAAATATTTATGCTATTAATAGCTTTCCCTTGCCTACTCCCCACCCCCTAAACAAAATTCCAGCTACGCCTTTGTCATTTAAAGAAGTGTGAACCAATCAAAGCTTTATTAATTATATCCGTCCAAATGTTTATAGATAATTTTTGTTGTGAGTAAGAAATACCACGTAGATTATCTGACACCATTGACACCATCACTAGTAAAAAGAGCTTCATTGATTCACAAAGTCCTGTGAAGATCTCTTTTGTGGATTCTAAGTCACTGACAACTATTAACCCGGTTAGCATAATTACCTGGTTATAACCGTTGTACCTCTTGAAGATAATAGGGATAAAAGCGTTCCTTTTGTCTCTTATTAAAAAAAAATGCAACTTGCTTCCCTTATATCTATCTCCTGTATCCACTTGGGTGTCCACCTGCGAGGGATTGTCACTATTCGCAGAGAATGAACACATACAATGAGGAAATGCAGAATTACCGATGACGTCCTTTTCCCACATATTAACCCCTATCAGCTACTCCCTTTCCATTCACCCACATGTCCACCTTTTGAGAATTTGTTTAGCTTTGTCAATACCTACTTACCTGACATACCTACTTACCTGACATACCTCCAAGCAAATCATCGATAACGGCCTTTATCAAAAAAAAAATTGCTTTACCCATTATTTATCCCCTGTATCCACTAGGGTGTCCGCTTGTAAACACTATGGGCATTGAATAAACACATTAAAATAAAGAAATGCCATATTACCGATGACGGCACAATCATGGCTCTGTCTCTCCTACTATTACGTCTCGTCCCTTTAAGAAAAACTTACAAATAATTTGAATACTAAACCTATTGGTTTCATGTTTAATTAGCTTTTAGAAGTAATTAAGTTTCTTTGTTTAAAAATCTATTTTGCACACATTGTTATATGATTCACCTTACTTAAAATATAATTATTACATTATATTTATTGCGAAAATATTAGAAATCCATTTTATTATGGTTCGTTAATTTAAAACTCTTAACAATTTGTTTTATAAATGAACAAGATAAAAACCGACTAACGCGTATATTAAATGTCTGCTTTAAACAGTTGCTATCTTCATATTATAATTAAAATAATAAAGTGTTTTTTTATTTCGCAAACCTATATTTAGGAAGGTTTAATAATGCAAAGAAGGAACATATTTCCATTACAAAAATATAAAAAAGACTATACAAAAGTTTTAAGGGCAGTGGAGCTCCACCTTTTAATGGATCCCGCACAAAACTAATAAAAAAATATCTATCAAAGTGGATAAAATTATGCAAACATTTTTTAGCATGTTGATCACTGGGCTCCAAATTCGGCTATGCACAGTTTTCGAGATATCAGGCCTTGAAGTGGGCCTTTATTAGTTAATTATGCATGGCCGGATTTTTGGCCTATCAAGACTTTTAATCAGAATACTGAAAACCATTTTTCTGCAAAATTCCACCCAATTCGACAGATTTTTTTATTGGTTTGGCAAGGGGGTCTTTTACAAAAAACTGAAGACAACCATACTTTAATAAAATAAATAAATAAATAAAAAACAAAACTTAGCTATACTTTTATTTAACTGCAATAAGTATATGAATGTTTCGCGTATTTTCCCTTTAAGTCTATGTTGTTTTGCTATGGTTGTGGGTGTTTTATAATGTTATTTTTAAAAATGTTACTGAATTTTAGAGCCATCCAATGCCTCTTTTAGAGGTCCAAAGAAGGTAGACGTAGAAGACATTCTCAATAAATTTTGTCATGGACATTTATTTTGTAGTTAATTGGGCAGTACTGGATCGGGCGTTAATATGCAACACAATGAGACTCTTGATTAAAAAGTTTGTTTTTTTTAATAAAATATAGGTTTAACTTTTAAAGGTGGGTATTTATTTATTGTAGCTGTATGTTTGTGACATCTCAAGGACATTATTCTTCTAGTGGCAATATTACCTTCGTTCATTGGGTAAATTTTTAAGCTTTTATATCAGTCTTAAAGACAAAAAAATAAACTTCTGCAGAAAAATTATTTGTATTTTAAAAAAATTTAATAAGTAACCAAGCTCATAAACATTAAATTTAATAAGGCAAAACTTACTGTCACTTTAATTACAAAAGCCCATAAAAGACACTTAAAATTATGGGTTTAATAGCTTATGTCTTTAAAAAGTAATAAAAGTCTTTAATCTAACTTACGTATGAAAAACATAATATTTTTTTATACCGGGTATTACGTTTTACGAGAGAATAACCAAAATCCCATGCAGTCTGGGAAGTAATTAAATATTGGTTTACCTATTATGGATTATTGACTTTCATTTTGAATAAGAAAAAAATTAGTAAAAGCATAGATCTTGGGTGCCTAAATATAAGAAAAAAATACAAAGTGCTAGTAAATTCAGACTTGCGGTTTTTAGAAGGGTCAATTTGCATAAGCTAAAAAAATTTCAAATTATCTGAAAATTTACGCATTTTTAGCAGAAAGTCTTTTTTATTAGAAATACAATGTCCTATTAAAATAACACCCTTTTAACGTAAAAAAACTTTTTGTTGCATATTAAATACAAAAAACTATTTAAAAAAATAAATATTTGCACTTTTCTACTTTTTTTTCAGATTTTGGTTCACAACTTTTTTTTTGAGGCAATAGGGGTAGACATTGCTTAAGAAAAAAAGCTAACATCAAAACCTTTAAAATAAGAGTACGTAGCTAAAAGTATTTTTATTAAAATTTGACAGAGGTATATATATATATATATATATATATATATATATATATATATATATATATATTTCATTTTGCCACCTTACATCAATGGAAAGGAGATAAAATAAATTTACATGAATGGGATTCAGTCTACGAATAAAATGGTAGTGTTAAAGCTACAATTTTTTAAGGCTGGTGCTAGCAAAGCCACTGAATAGAAAACTTTTTTACGCTAAAAACAATGGCTTAACTGCCACCGATCTCAAAAAAAATGTGGGCCTCTAATTTCGTTCTTATGTACTTTAGATTTCGCATTTGTTGTATAATTTGCGGTATATAAAATATTATTTCATATTTTTGATTTAGTTTTTTTTGTCGTTATATTTTTTTTTAATTACCATTTTATTTTAAAGCCGGTTAAGAAAAAATAACCATAATTAAACAGTATGATCAGAATCGACTATAGAAAAGACTGAAACAAAGGACACTGCCATTAGAAAGCAGATGTTAAATAAGGAAGAAAAGATGTTAAAAATGTTAGCAACTGTAGTATACATATATATATATATATATATATATATATATATATATATATATATATATATATATATATATATATATATATATATATATATATATTTTTATATATCTATATAATATATATATATATATATATATATATATATATATATATATATATATATATATATATATTATATACGAGTATATATAACCAAGAGTTAAGAGATTGTAATAGAAAAGACGAATATGACATGAACAGACAATTTTAAAAAAATATTTGTTTAATTAGTTAATGGATATTTAGTTTAAAAAACAAAATATTTATGACTGCTCATACTGGAGCAAAAGAATCTAAATAAATTTGTTGAAACAAGAACACTGTACCGGCAAAATGTTAAAGCTTTAGTATCGTACCATTGAGCCATTTTTTTTTAATATGAAAGATATTTTTCAGTTACATATTGCAAAACATTTTAGAAATGAATGAAGAATGCTGATAATTCTTTACCCGAAATATCCTGTGGACCTTTAAAGCTAAAATTATGTGATTTAAACTTCTAGTAATTAAAGGATAATCACATTTTTTTTAATTGAAAAAAATAGGATTGTATTGAAGGGAATCAAATTTTAAAAAATATATATGTGATTTTTTATAGGCTAAAAGTAAATAAAATATATTAGACTAACATCACACGGATAAATGAGGGACACACCCGTCGAAAAAGGATAGCGGGACTTAAATCATACAAGTGCATTTCTTGACATATTTTCCGAAGTTTTGAAATGTCCTTACAGTATGAGGCGTGATATTTATTTTTTATTATTTATATAGGTAGTAACTCTGGATTTTTGGGCCTTGGTGTTTCAACGTCTGTGAATCTAAGAAGGCTTAAGATATAAACGTCCAAGCTTTTAAAGAAGTTTTATATATATATATATATATATATATATATATAATATATATATATATATATATATATATATATATATATATATATATATATATATATATATATATATATATATATATATATATATATATATATATTACACTAACAATTTGACAACAAAATTAAGTCTAATTTAAAACACAGTTTTAAGAAAATACCTTGTAAAACAAAATTTATGTTCTAATAACTGCCCATAATTCTACGCTTACTTAGCAGAGTAAAAATCTTTTTATTTATATATTTTAATTTAGTCTATTTTGCAAGTATTTTTAATTAAAAATAAATAAGCAATGTTTATTGAAAAGTGTATTTTAGGAAAGTAATAAGCTAATTTTAACCCTATGGTTTGCTTATTTTTGATTTGTATCTACTTCCATAAATTATAAATATGGTTAACAAGATTGAACTGTGGATATGTTTTTGAAATTAATTTTGAAAAATTTAAATTCATTTATTTAAAAGTCGATAATACACGCCAAAATAAACAATGAGACCACTTCGATCCTGGTCTCGGGGTATAGAGACTGAGCCAGCGCAGTCAACAATTTTAAGTAGGTTCTTGGGGCACTTTAAAATTTGTGTAATTGTTCTTAAAGGACCTCTAAACATAAAAGTCAAGGTCTGCCTGAAGGGTAGCGGCCCCTTACAAACCCTAGAATTGTTTTTAATTTAAGGGTTGGTAGGGAGCGGCTACCTGTCAGCCAGACCTTGACTTTTATGTTTAGGGATCCTTCAAGGACAATTATTATTTTAGAAAGTGCTATTGGTTTTTTTACAATAACTTCGTTAATTTTAATGCTAAGACATCGATCCAAAAACCATTCTTAAAGAAATTTAATTGGCTTTAAGGCTATGACTGTAAAAAACTCTAAAGCCCTTTATGTTTAAACGGTCAAGGAACAAAGCGCCGGAGTAAGGTGCTCCATGCGCTATAAAACAAACTTCAACCAGCTATATCTCCGTTCAAGGGTAATAAACTTAACAAGGAGTGCTCGATCCCATTTAAGCCCAATACACCAATTTAAATGTCAAATCGGTATTTGTGACGTAATCCGTTTGCCTGTTTGTTTTGTTTACAAGTAGTATAAAGTCTTAATTTTTTAAAATATTATACATTACAGTTCTAAAAGTAAGTACATATCCAAAATAGTTTTTAAAAAGTGAATATTCAACAAAACTAATAAAATAAATCCACCCTCCGGGCAAAATAGGCAAACTGGTGACGTCCAAACATAACGTATATCTGCGGACAAATCGTAAAAATCGAGCATCCTTGTTAAGTTTACCACCCTTGATCTCCGTTATTCTTTAAGCTGTCTTCTAATTCTTCAGTCTGTCCGGTAGCGTAGTGGTCAGAGCCTCGGCTCTGCCGTGCCGGCGATCCGGGTTCGAATCCCAGCCCCGCCGGGGAAACATATTTAGGAGTAGTTATTTAAAATAACGTCCGTGGTGGCACTACCGCGGTTGCCTAAAGGTGCTGTGAAATGCAATATTTGCATGTTTCAGTGCTTGGGCAGCGTTGACGGAACCCTGGGCAAAAAGATGGTTAAACATCTGAAAACCCGGCACTCACGGTACTCTGGTACTTAGGAATAAATTGTTTCTCTGTATATATAGTATATATGTATATGCAAATCCTTCGTGAGTTGTCACAAAGATAAAAAAAAAAGAAACTACAGCAAAAATAAAAAAATCCAAAATTATTATTAAGAAAAAACTTTTTTTTTGTATATTACCATAGTTTTACGTAGCTTTTATAGTTTTTGAGTTGTTTATTTTTTTTAATATTTACAAAAAATATACATATATATTTTAATCATGTTTTTTCGAAACCTAGACATTTTAATGTAACTAAACTTAAATCTTATAAATATCACCAAAATAAAGCAAATTGTTGAAGAAATATAATTAATTTCAATCCTAACGAACATGACGTTAGTTTTAATGCGCTTTTTTACGAAAATTCGAGAAATCTATCCTTTTTATGCTCGTATCTCACGTAAATCTTATGCGAAAGACTTTTATTAACACTTATTTTAAAGGTCTTTTCAAGCTCTTTAAAAAGTGTTGTATGAGTTTATTTCGAAAAATGTACCCGTTTGTCGCTATTTGACGCGAAATATTTGGGTTCAAGGATACAACGAAAAATCTCTTTTCTTTGACCAGCCATATCTCAGTTTACATTTTACCTACAACACTTATAAAATAACAGGTCTCTTTCTATTTTTATAAGCTTTAATTTTGTTTATTACATTTTTTGTCGTATAACCCTTAATTTTGGAGTTATTTATAAAAAACTGTTCAAAATCCATTTTTTTTATCGAAAAATCCAACTTTTCAGTAGCGAATAACTCGGAAAGTGTTGATCTAGCGAAAAACATGTATACCACACATTTTGCTTAAAACTTGTCCCTCTATTGACTCTATTGATTAATAAGGAACAAATTTTAAGCAAAAAGTGTAGTATACATTTTTTTCGCTAGATCAATATTTTCCTGCTGAAGTTATTCGATAAAAATTGAATTTTTGATAAAAAAAATTGGATTTTTGAACAGTTTTTTATTAACTAACTCCAAAATTAAGGGTTATACGACAAAAAATGTAATAAACAAATTTAAAGCTTATAAAAATAGAAAGAGACCTGTTATTTTATAAGTGTTGTAAGTAAAATGTAAACTGAGGTATGGCTGGTCAAAGAAAATAGATTTTTCGTTGTATCCTTGAACCCAAACATTTGAGGTTATTTTGAGTGAAAAAAATACTACCATCTAGAAAAGGTGGCAACCACCCCAGGGGTGGCAGCGCATATCGGCACTATGTGACTTTTGTTCCTGAAGTACTTAGTTATCAACACACAAAATTTCAAATAAATTGATTCAGTTATAAATAATTCGGAGGCAAACCCTCCAGTGACTGGACTATTAGGTGAGTATTAGATAAGCATCTTCATTTCATTTAAATTAGGAGAGTTATTCTAAGCAAGATTTTTTATCACTAAAATATCTTTAATAAACTCTTCTTTGGTTGGAAAATAAAATTTCTTATAATTTTAAAATAGTTAAATCAAGGAAGTTTAAAGGTGTATGGAAGCCCAATACTGTAGAACAAAATTGTCCAGGCGTGCAGGGCAGCGGGAATAGGGGGTTGGCCCCGCGGAGTTTGCGCACTAAATAGTAGGTCAGAGTCGGACTTCCATAATTCTTTGTTACTATATATAAAGTTGACATCATCAAATGTCAAATTTAAGCATTCACTGTTTTTTTAATTTTTGGCACAAAATTGTTGGTTATAAAACGATACTACCATAGAATATTTAAAATTATTGTGTAATATTGGAATTTATATCATCTGATATAATATGGAAAAAAGCCTTCTATTTAAATGGTCGATATTTTTGTAAGTTTTGTATTTTTACCAAAAATCTTTGTAAATAAATAAAAACAAGATTTTTAAAATAAATTTCAAATATTGTATGATAGTTTCATGTACTTATCACCAATTTTGTGATAAAAGAAGGGCAAGATAGTGTAAATGAGTTTAATCTAATCCTAAGATTCTGGTTGTACATTAAAAAGTGAAAATTTTTATAACTGCTTTTTAGGCATATACTTTTCACTAATAACAAACATTCATGAGACAGAATAACAGTGGTTAAAAATGTTTAGTAACCTTTGGTACCTAGGTATCCATTGTAACAGTATCCGTTAAATATTATGTGTCTACAGTATGTCGAGCTTAAAAAGTTGATTATGTGAGTTTAAGAAACCAAAAATCTAATTTCTTCTTAAACAAATACAGAAAAAGCAAAAAGGAACTTTAACATAAAATTGTACTTTCTGTCATTCAATTAGAGGGACCTGTATATATTAAAATTTGCCTGGTCTGCCAGGTAATTAATAATTTTGATCCTTTAAAAGAATGTATTAAATTATTAAATGAAATAAAAGTAACTTAATGTAAACCTTATTTCTTTTTAATAATCCACAGAAATACACAAACATTGTGGCAATCATCTAAAAGATAGATAGATTGCCTTACTTTTCTCACTGCTATTTCCTATGAAATTTTCATTATTTTATTATTCATAATTGATATATTATTATTTTTTCGGTTACCTAACGTTACGTCTCATAAGAAGCACCTAATTTAAATATAAAAAATACGTACCTAAAGTAAAAAATACCGGGTATGTTACCCTTGGATTTGCAAGACAAAACCATACAACCTTTAATCATTTTGTTACGATATTATAAGTAACAAACAATAAACACAAAATTATAGTCACAATTTAATAAACACTAATCACTAAAATAAGAAGGTTTTTATCAATCCAAAAACTTCTGCAACCACAAAATATAGGTACTCACACAAAGCAAAACAATTGGCGCAAAGGGCACAAACCACAACGAAAATGACGAATGATGAGACGACGACGGTTGACGATACAGCGCGGATATAGTTTCATACGCGCCCTTGCACCAAAAACCTTAGACAACCTAAGACCATTACGGCTCTCATAACAGTATAATGTGTTGCCTAACTACACACTGATTTATCAGTGCGTAAGTAGGAAACACATTAAATTATTTCGTGAAATTTTGCTATTGCGCAGAATCGGCGGGGCCAACTCTGACAGTTATTTTTATACTGGGCTGGACATTTTTTGATCGAATGGGCCATAGCATTGGGCTTCCATACACCTTTAAACTTCCTTGAGTTAAATTAAATAACATATTCACCTCAAATGGATCCACCGGTATACCTATACTCGTATAGGTATACCGGTATTAGGAAATTTTACTATTATTTCAAATTTAATTACTGAATTATAAACAAAATGACAAAAACAAAAACAAAAGCAATTTTAATAAAGGAAGTTGGGCAACTTAATTATGTAAGAAAATAAAAAAAATAAAACAAGGTAAAAATAAATAGACAAAAAAATAAACCTAGTAATTTATGGAAAAGGAAAGCTTTTTAGTTTGCTATTAATTAAGTGTTGGAATAATCATTAATTTCATACATAAAGTTATTTTAATAGGTCGTTAAAAGTTTAAATGCCACTATTAAGAAGTTTATTGATCCTGTTTATTACTGATCCAAAAAAAATAGAAAAATAATTCCAGCTCATATTTATAGCTTTAAAAAGTTCCACAAAGTATCAGTAAAGTATTTAAATCTAAAGCCTGACGTACTGTGGATGTCTTAAGTGAACAGCCGTCGTAACAAGGAGTGTCGTATCTACAAAAGTCCCAATTAAGTTTCAAAATTATCAGAAAATATTCAGTAAAGCCCAGATACGGAATCCTTTGTTACGAGGGTAGTAAAGTAAGCAGCAGTTTAATACTTAAAAATGAAGGAGCCGGCATTGGTGCTTGTTCGTAAATGTGAAGTTATTAACAAGGCTAAAATGGAGTCAAGAGTGTTAAGACATGTAAAAGACGTCATTTCCCAGACACCTGAGAACAGTATTAGACCAGGACTAAAGCCTTTGAAAATGGTAAAAAGTGAAAACATAAAAGTAAGATGAAACCCATTGGAAAAAGAATATAACAAAAATGAAAGGAAAAATAATTTACGGGCGATGTGAGGTCGGAAAGGAAAGGGGGTGACTTTTATCTCGATTTCCGTGAAAACCACAAGTCCTATGGAAAAAAGTTAAATAGCAAAGTTGTAGGTTATAAAAACATCTACAACTTTTGTATTTACACTTTTTTCACATAACCTTAAAATTTATGTGAAATATTTTAAAAAACCACGTTTTTTTCTTAGTTCAGTAAACGAAGTTGTGGAGCTGAAGATTAGGTTGGGCCGTCACAATTTTTTTTTATTTGCAGGTATCAATGTGTACATTGACCTCTAAAAATATCATAGATAGAAAAATGTCCGCAAGAGCCTGAAAATGGCCCTCAAGAGCTCGGAAATTAGTTTTTCAACTATTTTGGCCGATATCTCCAGAAATATGATACTTACGCAATTTGTGTTTAGACGAAAATGAAGAGCAGTTCATTAGCTGCAAAAATGATTCCTATCACTTTTGTTAGAAATTTGATGGTTCTTGAGATAACCGGACATTAACGCGCCGCGTATTTTTTGCACCTGCCCCGCATCTCGAAAGGCGCTCTAAGCTACTTACACTTCCAAGCGGGCGAACAAATTTTTAAATTTCTCACGCAAAAATGCATATTTTTTCATGATTCAAAGTTTATATGAAAGAAGGAACCTGTAGCTATAATATCTTGTTACTGTTTCCTTTTTTGTTTCTCTAGAACAGGGGTCTCCAAACTACGGCCCGAGGGCCACATCCGGCCCGCGGACAGATTTTGTCCTGCCCGCGGAGAGCTAGCATACTTGAAAACTCCTTTTAGAGAACAAATAATTTTTATAGCAAATTAAATTTAGTTTACTGAAGTATTCTAATTTTATGTTGAATAATTATTAATATGACATCTACATTGATATGGTCATGGGCTAACTCCGCTAACTCATAACATTCTTGTAGGCTTATTGTTATTATTTTTGTGATAAGTTGGATAAAGAAACACAGAATTGTAATGAGTAAAGACATGTATAATATGCAGAAAATTTAACTTCAGTATATAATAACTAACAAATTATTGAAATGAATCCAACTAACATTTTATACATTTTAAATAATCACATAACTTATAACAAACATAATGACATATGAAATACTAATGAGATTTATGTAATTGAGATTTTCACTGACAATAGTTTGTAGTTGTGGACTAATTTACTTGTACCAATTATTAAAAGAGATTTAAGTGCTCATCAGTTAATTTCGATCTGTAAACATTTTTTGTGTACTTCATTTTGGAGAAGGTTTTCTCACACAAATAAGTAGTACCAAAAACAGAAAATAGACCACGAGCAAATTTATGCAAAAAAATTCCAACAAAGATGAGTTTTGATATTTGTTCTTAATTATATCACTGCATTGTAAATCAATCATTTCCATTTGAAGTTCTGGGGCTAGGGTTTCAATGTCAGTATCAAAAGGATTCTGAAAAATCTTAATTTGATTCGCAATGGCATCAAAGTCCGAGAAAAGGGTATCAAAATTTATCTTCAAAGCACTCAAAGTTTCGATTGCAAAATCGATAGGAAACTCAGTCTCAGTAGTGTGGCTGAATATTTCACATGTTTTAAAATGTGAAAAACATTTACTTCGTAGTTGTGATTGAAACAGTCTCAATTTCTTCCGGAATGATTTGATATTAGTGTATAAATCAGAAGATGCTGGTTTTCTCTTGCAATCCCAAATTCAGTTCGTTCACATGTTTTGTCAAATCAACATAGAATGCTAACTTCCACAGCCATGCGTTGTTTTGTAATTCAGTAAGAGGGCGATGCTTTTCATTCAAAAAAATTTCGATCACTGCTCGAAGTTCAAAAAAGCGCTGAAGGACTTTCCCACAACTAAGCCAGCGTACGGCAGTATGATAAGGTAAGTCAGTTTCTCCAATCTCTTCAATAAATTGTCGGAATTATCGGTGATTCAGCCCAAAAGATCTGATAAAATTAACAGTTGATATGACTGGTTTCAGAACGTCAGACATATCCAAACATTTTCCGCACAAAGACTGTTGATGAATGATACAATGTAAGACTAATGGTTTTGAACCACCGTCATTTTCTACAGCCTTTCACACAAGAGCGACCACTCCTTTATCTTTCCCACTCATGTTTTTGCTCCATCAGTTGTAATACATTTCAAGTTTTTCCATCGAAGGTTCTTTTGATTAATGGCCATTTCAACTCCTTTAAAAATATCTGTACCAGTAGTTGTGCCATGAATACTATACATATCAAGAAGTTCTTCGTGCACTTCATAGCTTTTATCTACTCCTCGAATATAAATCAACACCTGAGCAGTATCTGACACATCCGTTGACTCATCCAAGGCCAAAGAAAACCACTCAAAATATCCATTTTTGTCGAACAGTTGAGAGATATATTTTCAGCGATGTTTTCACCCTTGAGCCACAGTGTTTGCTGACATACTGACAGTTTTTAATAAATTTACCTTTTCAGGGCACATTTCTTCGGCTACTGCAATTATGCATTCTTTGATCATTTCTCCATCGGTGAATGGTTTTCCACGTTTTGCAATTTCAAGAGCCACACGAAAGCTGGCACGAGTTGCAGCCTCTTGTTCAGTTTTGAGTTTTGTAAATGAAGATTGCTGCGATTTCAATACGCGCTGCATAGCTTCGAATTTTTCTGTCCGCAAACTTCCTGTATATTTTGAGTAATTTTGAAAATGTTTTGTTTCATAATGACGTTTAATGTTATATTCTTTGAGAACGGCTATGCTTTCATTGCAAATCAAACATAGCGCCTTGTTACTGGACTCAATTACGAAATACTGAATGTTCCACTATCTTTGAATTTTCTGCATTCACTATCAATTTTTCGCTTATTTTCCATACTACTAATTCACACACAAAAGCAACAATTCAAATCAAAATATGTTATAAAGATGTTAAACTTAAACACGCAAAACACGTTTTAAGGAGGTATGCAAATTTTATTTAAAACAGTGTCATAGGGAACTGACTTGTGGTTGCGCCACTAGCCTTTTATATATTCCAATTACTGCCATCTAGAAGTGAGTGGAAGACACCAGAACTTTCTCGAACCAACGAGATTATTCTGTACGTGCTATTAGCGCATCTGTTAGCCATAGAAGTACACCTATTTCGCTTGTGTCCCAGATGTCTGTCACATTACTCCTCATAGCTCGTACTCTACGACTAATCTAGAAATTACAGATAATGACAGGAAAATTTATAATATGCAGTGTTGCGTTTTGCGGACCTTAGTCCGATTTGAGCCTTTTTAAACGTTGTGTACTTTTTCGGAATTTTTTTTTTCATCAGTGGACTATTTCACTTCTTACCACCGGCAACAAGGATAATATGGTTTTGGCCCTCGGAACTTACTGGAGTAATCAGTATGGCCCTAAGGCTGGAAAGTTTGGAGACCCTGCTCTAGAATATTGAAAACTTGAGCCAAAGTTAGTTTTGGCTTGATATTTTAATCCTCCTATCAATCTGTTCAATTTTTTTATAAAGAGTATTTTTACCAAATTCTTTTGGATAATGGGGCTTTAAAAGGTGTTAAATACATTCCGAAAGATTCAATAAATATTTTTTGTGTATTTTTATAAACAACGTGTTTTTTTAGGGTGTTTTTTTGGATTTCCGGAGTTTTCAATGCTCGGGTCTATCGGGGCCCTTAGATTCCAGACTTTTGGACGATTAACCGACAACAAATGTCCGATTAAACTTGCGGGCTTGCCCCTACCGACAAAGCTGTAAGGCAACACTTATATCGGGTATATTACAATGCAGATTGGCTCGCGAACAAGCCGCCAAAAGAATGGGGGTGGAATGTACAGGAGATGAATTATCACCGTCCAGACGACAAAAACGGACATCCGGACCTGTAGAAAATGATTTCTGTCAGTTAAGATGGGCTGTAACAAGAATGTTCATGTATGAAAGCAGGGTTGGTTTCATGTCATTCAGGCCCGTGTTCTAATTACAAGGATATGAAAAATAAAAATATAATCTACCTAAACAAGCAGAGGAAGGAGAAGAAATGGATGCAGGTGAAGATAGAGAGACAGGAGTAGAGCCAGAGTCAAAAGGGCAAAAGGAAGAAACAGAAGAAGAAATAGACCAAGAGGAAATAAGAGTGGACCCAATAGACCAGGAGGAGATTGATGATGCCAACCAGGAATATGCATCCGAGACAAGCGTGATGTAATGGTGATTAAGTGGTAGATTTTTTGCCCCGTTTTGGTTAAGGGGAGCTCTAAGGCTTATACAGAGAAAAAAAATTACGTTTTCAACACCAAAGGTGTTGAGAAATAGATCATTCCTAGAGGTATGTTCATCGCCTTAAAAATTTCGTGAAGGGAAAAAAGTGATGGCGCCATCTACAATTGGTCTTTGCAGTTTGAAACGTGTGGATTAGTGTATCTTTAGACTCCTTGTCCCAAAATTTAATAAGAAAGTATCATTTTTAGATTCCAAACACTGATGATTTCGGCAACCCCTTTTTTGCAGGAAGTATTAGGATAGCAAAAAAAAATCATTGGAACCATTTTTGTAGGTACTGAACTCCTCTTCATTCTTGTCCAAACCTCAAATCTCTAAGTGTCATATTTCGGCAGATATCGGCCAAAAACCAATTTTCAGGCTCTTGAGGGTCATTTTCAGGCCCTTGCGGACATTTTTCAATATATGATATTTTCGAGGTTAATGTACACATTGATACCTGTAAATTAAAAAAAAATGTGACGGCCCAACCTGATCTTCAGGTTTGGGTTTTTCCGGCCTTCATTTACTGACCTATCTGGCGATTTCCGTGGAGCAAAGCCATACCGGGGGGGGGTGAATTGAGTAACCCCCATCCAAGCAAGCAACCAAGTTGTTGGTTTTTTATTTTTATCTTTTAAATTTTTTTTTCGAATACATCATTAGAAAGTAGAAATTTAAACGAACAAAAAGCCCACCGACTTTATTAAAAAATCAGATATTTTGACAGGAGAATTTTCAATTGAAAATTGGGGTGCTTTTTCGATAATAAGTCAAAATAAGGTGAAAAAATAAATATTTTAAATAAAAAAATGACAGTGTGTTTGGGGCATAAAAAGTTTTTCACCAAATTTCGTGAAAAAAGTGAAAAAAAATTGTAAAAGATAAAAATAAAAAACCAAAAATTTGGTTATTTGATTTTTTTACATAAATTTTGAGGTTATGTAAAAAATGTATAAATAAAAGTTGTAGATCTTTTAATTACCTACAACTTTGCCATTTAACTTTTTTTCATAGGACTTGCAGTTTTGCCGGAAATCGAGATAAACCGTTGTTTAACCTTAAAAACTCACCCCCTGCCGCTTCCCGACCTCAGATGCCCGTAAAATATTTTTTCTTTTATTTTTGTTATATTCTCTTTCTTTTCCAATGAATTTCATCCTACCATTTTTTTTTTTTTTGTTTCAAAAACTATTATCGACCCTGGTCTATATTGCAAGTAATGTCTTATGTGGAATACATGTAGAGTGGACAGATGACAGGAAGAGAAATATTTGCTTAATTAAGGTTTTTTTGAAAGGAAATGCCCACACAGTTAAATAATTTTTTGTTCGGTACGACTTGGTCGCTCATAAATAGAGCACAGAATTGGAAGACTTTTTTCATGAACATAATTGTATCCTTAGGAACAGATTTTTTACCTTAATTTAATTTTTAGCTACAGGTTGGGTGAATATCTTTAATCTGCGCTTTTTTCCTAAATCAAAGAAAAAGGAACGTCGAAGGAAAGGGTAACGTCGTTACCAAAACTGTGTGAATGTTTTTAATCATGAAAGTCAGACCAAAAGTAGGGACTTTGTTAGGAAGTCTCGGATAAATTAAAAACAACTATTTGAGATTTGACAAAATACTCATTGAATTAATGAGAAGATCTGCTGTGAATCCATTGCAAAGAAATAAGTAATCTGTCATTGATATTACAATCATTTTTTACAATTTTAATTTTTGATAGAGAAAACACGCTTAGAATTTATATGTGATTCAAAAGCACCGCTTTTCAAGATTTTATCTTATCGGTGGTAAAAGGGTTTTTGATTATATTTACGTGGCTTCTGGAGCCTTTATTTTTGAAGACAGAAAAAAATGTTTTATATAAAAATTGTTGTTTTTTTCCATATTATCTTTTTAAATTATCAGTAAAAAAATATCGCAATAAAAACATGGAAAAATATAGGCAACTTCAGCTTTTTTAAATGGAACACCTTGTATATTATGCGCTACAATAAAGGATCTTTTTTTTCTGATTTTAAATATATTTACATTGATGATATTTGGATAAACCATTTTTGAGATATTTAAGCTTAAAATATAAATATATTGAAAAAAAATCATATTAGTATTAAGAAAGCTATGAAAACAATAAAATTATTTTAATAAATTTGACGTATTGATATTATAAAAGGTTGAAATTTATTATTTTAACTATTAAAAGTAGCTTGTATTGCTTTTTTGTCGATGGGCTATTTAGAAGAAAAAAAACGCAATTATGCGTCTTTTTTATGGTAACAATAATGTGACGACAGTGCAAAGGGATTATTACTTACTAGATGAAACGCCTGTCTCCTCCAGGCGAGAGACAATATCAAGGAAGCCTCTGTCTCCGTAAGACGCCTTCCGTACGGCTAACGGTAAAAAAACACTTTTTTGCTCCTATTTTTGTCCCGGGGCGAAATTTAAAAACGGGCTTGGTTAGGTTCAAAGCCACTGCTGAAGACTACCACTTGCCAAATTTCATGATTTTAGCTCAAGCCATAACATCAGAATCACGTGGACAGACAAATAAATATATACAGGTGTTACTTAATGGTATGTCATAATTTGAAAGTGCATTCCTGGATCGATTTTAAGTCGAAAAGTTATATAAACGGGGCCTAAAATCTTAGTTATTAAGATACAGGTGTTATTTTTTCGTTTTTCTTAATTACTTTAAAAATGACCTAGATACAAAAATTTGGATCTGGGCAAAATTTTCCACGCTTTATGTTGGTAAAGGGCAGGCTTAAACTTGTTTTAGATTCGTAACTTTTTAAATTGGAAATTACCGTTTATTAAAGAATGACTTTTAAACCATAAAAGTATACTTATTTGTCTCTAGAGAGTTTGGAAAACACTGCCCAAATTTTATGGAAACTAATTTTAAATTTTTCAAACTTTTCATAGTAAATTCTTAAACGATGATAAAAGGTCTTTCGGGGACAAAAGCCGAAAAGCCCCACAAAAACCCCAAAAGGCCCCAATTATATTTTATATTTTTATTTTTTTTTTTAAAAAATTTTATAGTTTAAAAATAAAAAAAATAAAATTATTTTCCATAAAAATTTATTTAAAATTTTTATTTAAAACCCCCCTAAATTAAATAAATTAAAATTTTTTGATAATGATTTATAGTAATTTTTTTTTAAAAAAAGGGAAAAAATTTCAAGTTTAAAAAAAAAGTTACGACATTAAAACGGGGGAAGGCCTGCGGGCGTTATCAACGAAAAGCGTGGCGAAAAAGGGAAAAAACCCCGCCCCCAAAGAGTGGCTTTGGTTGATTTAAGAAAAACGAAAAAAAAATTTAACACCCTGTTATATAATATAATATAAAATAATATATATATATTTTATATATATATATATATATATATATATATATATATATATATAATAATATATATATATATATATATATATATATATATATATATATATATATATATATATATATATATATATATATATATATATATATATATATATATATATATATATAATAAAATTATATTAAACGGGTACCATCTATAAGGGTGTCCGAATTTAATTGGACATAGGTTAATGTAGGATACCTGACATGAAAATAAAGCGTTTGAGTCAATATCCTTGGCAAAATGTTATTGGTTTTCGTTCTACGGGTGTTAAAACTAATTTTTACCAAACATTTATTGAAATATCTCGGAATCCATGTGCGATTAAGTAAATTTGGTGTACTTTATTATTTGGGATGAGGAACACGAATATGATAACTATTTGGCCATTACCACTAGATGGCGCCACATACAACAACATTGAGTGATTAAAATGATCATAATTTTTGACCTTTCTGTACGCATATTTGCGAGTGAAAATAAATAAACATCATTTAATTTTAATCAAAAAGGTATACTACTTTGATCTCCAAAAAGTAGACCGTTTTCGAAATAAACACATTTTTTTATTAAGTTGGGCATGAATAAATTATTATCGGAGATTTGCAAAGTAGGCTTTGCCTAGGATGAAAACATTTAAAACCAAATTGTACGATAGGATTAGGCGAAATTTTTCTAAAATGCGGGAAGACCCAAGTTTGTAAAAGGGCGGGTTATTTAATTGAGAAGAAGGAAAATTTTGGTTCATTTGTTATGCGGGGAAAAATCCTTGGAATCATGAAGAAAAAAAACTGTATCCGTATCACTTTACTCCAGTTCAGAATCTTTTTCCTCAAGACTTTCCTGCAAGACTCCAGGTCAGTCAATTTTTCAGAGAGCGCCAATTGAATGATCCATTTTTTTGTAATAACATTTTATTTACGGATGAAGCCACATTCACAAGAAGAGGTGTTTTTAATTGGCGTAATAATCATATCTATTCGATGGAAAATCCCCATGCTTTCCAAGAACACCATTTTCAACATGAGTTTTCAATAAATATTTGGTGAGTATCTTTGTGGATTATATTGTGGGACCGTTTGAATTGTCAGCTAAGCTTGATGGAGAACGTTATCTAAATTTCTTGAGGAATGATCTACCCATTCTTCTAGAAGATGTGCCCCTAAATTTAAGACCTGACAGTTGGTATATGCACGATGGTGCACCGGCACATTATTCACTGCAAGTCAGAAATTACTTGGACGATGTTTATTCTCATAAATGGATTGGTAAAGGTAGTGAATATCCGTGGCCTGCGCGTGGTCCCGATCTTAACCCCTTAGAATTTTAATTTCTGGGGCTACTTGAAATCACTTGTGTATAAAAATAAAATAAATAACCGGCAGAAATTGTGGCAAAAGATTGTGGAAGGAGTCAATACCATCAGGGCCCAAGAAGAATCAATATTTGGAGTCAGGCAAAATTTAAATAAAAGAATTAGACAATGTGTCCTAGTGGATGGTAAACATTTTGAACATTTATTAAAATCAATAGCTTTTCTAACTTTATCGTTGTTAATTAAAGTTTAGATTAAGTGTTCCATGCGGAACCTAATAAAAAGGCGTTTATTTCGAAAACGGTCTACTTTGGAGATTAAAGAAGTATACCTTTTGACTAAAATTAAATTCTGTTTTATTATTTTCACTCGCAAATGTAGTACAGGGAGGTCAAAAAAGTTATGACCATTTTAATCACTCAATGTTGTTGTATGTGGCGCCATCTAGTGGTAATGGCAAAATAGATATCATATTCGTGTTCCTCATCCCAAATAATAAGAGTACACCAAATTTCACTTTAATCTGCCCAGTGGATTCCGAGATATTTCAATAAATGTTCGGTAAAAAGTTAGTTTTAACACCCTGTAGAACGAAAACTAATAACATTTTGCTAAGCGATATTGAGCTCAAACGCTTTATTTTCATGTCAGGTATCCTACATTAACCTATGTTCCAATTAATTACGGGACACCCTGTATATACTATTAAATACATAGTAAGAAAGTTTATTGAACGAAAATGCTTTAAAATGAAGAAAAGGACTGCAGCACGAAATGAAAACAAAGTTTTGGATATTCTCGTTCTTTCAGGATATTATACTTTTTCTATTGGACTAGCACTAACTACTTTTAATAACTTTAGAAAATCCTGAAATATCAATCTCGGATGCGGCATCTGAACTTAATAAAACAGATTATAAAATTTATTTAACCTTAAAATTTTACAAATTTTATCCTTATAAATTTATGTTCGTTCAGAATCTTCCTGAACAAAACATGCAGGACCGACCTAAGTATGCATTGGAAATAGCTAGTTTATGCAGCAGAATCCAAAGTTTTTAAATAAGGTTCTATTCACCGACAAGTCTTCCTTCACTTTAGCAGGAATGTTTAATCACAAAAATAAACATTATTGGTCCAGAGAAAACCCTCACCAAATTCAACAACATAAAAATTTTATTGTTTCCATGGCTTTCTTGATACTAATATGAAACTTTTTGTAATTTATTAATAATTTAACCTAAAATATCTCAAAAGGTTTTCCAAATATCATCAATGTATTTTTTTTTTTTTTTTTTTTTATATATTTGAAATCAGAAAAAAGATCTTTCGTTGCAGCGCATAATATACAGGGTGTTTCATTTAAAAAAGTTGAAGTTGCCTATATTTTTCCATTTTTTTAATGCGATATTTTTTTACTGATAATTTCAAAAGATAATATGGAAAAAAATCCTACATTTTTTATATAAAACATTTTTTTCTGCTTTCAAAAATATAGGCCCCAGAAGCCACGTAAATATAATCAAAGACCCTGTACACTTTCATAATAATCTTACTTTTGTTTAGTTAAAAAAATAATAAATATGGTATTTTAACATAAGTAAGCAATCATTGGTTATCAAATAAAGTTCTGAAATTTTATCAAACATATTAAGACTAAAAGCAGCATATAATTAACAGTCAACTCGGTCATCCATCAAGAACATGATGACGATATACATGAAAAATAACAGATCATTTCTCCGCATATTGGGGCTCTTCTGCCCAGTGTTCTATTACAATAAGTTTCGGGGGGCAACATGCTTGAAAGTGTGTCTGTATAAATGATTGGGGAGCCATCAAATTGGCAAGCAGTACCTGACTGGTGGCCTCCCGTAGTGTGTCAATCACACAATGAAGCTTCTGGTAAGTAAAAGCTGAGTGGTAACTGCATACGAGGTGTTTAAAAATGTGAATCTGTGAAAATCGTGAGTGAAGAAAATAGTAAACGTGTTATTTAGTATGAAAACCCGTTGCCGGTATGTTTTTATTTAAGAATATCGAATACATTTTGTAGGAGGTAAATTTTATATGTATTTTTAAAATTGCAATAAAGATCAGACAAAGCAGTCAAGCAGATAAGTTTACGAAAAAGATTATTAAAAGATAGCTCTTAAAAAAATTTCAAGCAAAATGTATAATTAATTTTAGATTTTGTTTTAAAACTTGTAAATATAAGAAGTAAAAATATGTTTAAAGAATATCTTGATTAAAATTTTATAAATATTTAAATTTAAGGACGCGGTTTTATACTGTTAATATTTATTTTAGCACATGTAGATACATAAAGGTATTATTTAAAAACAAAATCTGACAGTAAGGCATAATACTACCTAGATATATTTTGTAAGATAACCAACATTACCAGCAATAGAGGAATTTTTAAAAAGACTTTTTACTATATTTTTAATATATAAATATATATATTTATATATATATATATATTTTATATATATATATAATTTATATATATATATATATATATATATATATATATATATTTTTATATATATATATTTTATATATATATATATATATATATATATATATATATATATATATATATATATATATATATATATATATATATATATATATATATATATATATATATATATATATATATATATATATATATATATATATATATATATATATATATATATATATACATATATATATATATATATATATATGTATATATATATATATATATATATATATATATATATATATACATATATATATATATATATATACATATATATATATATATATATATATATATATATATATATATATATATATATATATATATATATATATATATATATATATATATATATATATATATATATATATATATTATATATATATATATATATATATTATTACATATTATTACATATACATATTACATATTATTATTATATATATATATATATATATATATATATATATATATGTATATATATATATATATATATATATATACATATATATATATATATATATATATATATATATATATATATATATATATATATATATATATATATATATATATATATATATATATATATATATATATATATATATATATATATATATATATGTATATATATATATATATATATATATATATACATATATATATATATATATATATATATATATATATTATATATATATATATGTATATATATTATTATATATATATATATATATATACACATATATATATATATATATATATATATATATATATATATATATATATATATATATATATATATCATATATATATATATATATATATATATATATATATATATATATATATATATATATATATATGTATATATATATATATATATATATATATATGTACATATATATATATATATATATATATATATATATATATATATATATATATATATATATATATATATATATATATATATTATTACATATATATATATATATATATATATATATATATATAGTGAGCGTGCTTAAGTTGGCAACATATGATAAACTTTTTGTTATTAAATTTACGAAAAAAAGTTATTCCTCATATAAAGTTCTGCATGTTCTAAAATCTAAAATGCAATCAACAGATATAAAATTTTATTAATCTTATACGAGGTATGCCAAAAAATATGAATTTTGCTCAAGGGTAAAGTACCTTTATATTTCACAATTTCAAAAATTGTTATAATATAAAGTTGTTCAGAATTAAAAACTTTGTTTAAATATGCAATTACATCCTTCTAATTAAAAAAAATATATATTTTTTACAAATTTTGCTTTAATTTCTACTAAATTTTATAATACTTTTTACCAAATTTTGCTAAATACAACTGATGTTTTGAATGCCACTGTAAAACATTTCTTGTCAGAGCATCCTAGATTATATGTACAATTATAACACTTAAATTTTCGTAGTTCGAGTAGAGATAATTCAAGAAATATTTCTTTTTTTTAATTATTGCAACTGCATATTTAAACGTGATTTTTAATTCCGAACAACTTTTCATAATAACAATTTTCGATATTGTTAAATATAAAGGTAGTTTACTCTTGTCTTAAATTCATATTTTTTGACTTACCTCCTATAGGATTAAAAATTTAATATCTGATGATTGACAAGAAATGTTTTACAATGGCATTCAAAACATCAGTTGTATTTAGCAAAATGTGTTAGAGTATTCACGGCTTCTTGCTCAGAGGAATTGGCCAGTATTATTCCTTCTCTGGCAGCTCCCAACAGAGCAACACGTGTATAGTGCAACTTTTATGCATCCTTTTACAGTTCAGCTAGAGAGGCCCCGAACTTCCCGCTTTCTTCGTTCCTATATTCCTAGAGTGTCAAGATTATGGAAATCCCGTTGCCCGCAGAAGTTTTCCTTCTCCTCCCAATCTCCAAAAAATTTAAGTCCCGTGTGAACAAATTCTCTCACCACACTGAAGACACCTCATCGGTACGTTAGTACTTAGGCATCAGCCTTCGTGACTGTCCAAGATAAAAAAAAAAAGTGGTAGAAAAAGTATTATAAAATTCAGTAGAAATAAAAGCAAAATTTGTGAAAAATATTTTTTTTTTAATTAGAAGGATGTAATTGCAAATTTAAACATAGTTTTGAATTTCGAACAACTTTTTGTTATAACAATTTTTAAAATTGTGAAATATAAAGGTACTTTACTCTTAAGCAAAATTCATACTTTTTGGCATACTCTGTATAGGATTGATAAAATATCTGTTGATTGCATTTTAGATTTCGGAGCATGCAGAACTTTTTATGAAGAATAACTTTTTTTCGTAAAATGAATAATAAAAAAGTTTCCCATATGTTGCCAACTTAAGTAGACACACTGTATATATGTATATATATATATATATATATATATATATATATATATATATATATATATATATATATATATATATATATATATATATATATATATATATATATATATATATATATATATATATATATATATATATATATATACAGGTCACTGTTAAAAAGTAGTTCATTTGAGGAAAATGTGATCTTTCTTTTACTTTAGTGTTTGTTAGAGTAATAGAATTAATTTTTTATATGCGTTTCGCAAAGATATATTACACAGTAGTATAAATATAATCATATACATATATTATTTTATTTTTAATTTTTCATAACATAAAACAAAAGTTTTTGTTGACGTGAAATACATATTATCTTGTCCATAAATACGGGAGAAAAATCGAAGGTTGCTAAATATATAAGCAATATTTTTTTATAATTATATTAATAACTGCCCAAAGCAGAATAACTAGATGAGCATCAGCAAAGTAGTCATGGGATTAGAGCCAAATAACCAACATAAAAATTATAATTAAAATTGAATTATCTCAGGTAAAAAAAAGTTTAAAAAAAAAATGTTTTAAAGAAAGAAATAATTACTTAAATAAAATTGATTAATTTTTTACGTAAATTACTTTTAAAATTTCATTTTGGTACCTTTAAAAAAATTTAAAAACCTTTTTTTAAAAATTTTTTTTTCAATTGCCCAAAAAAAATTTTAAATTTAAATTAAAAAATTAAAAAAAATAAAAATTAAAAAATTTATTTTTAAAATATTTTTTTATTTTTAAATAATTTTAATTAAATATAAATTTAATTTATATATTTTAATATACTATGTATGTTCTTGGTTATATACAAAATTAATGTTAATTACATATTGCCCAGTCAGTTATTCTACTTAATATAATTAAATTTTGGTTTAGTTCTTTTATCTGGTAATCTTAAAACAAGAACCTAGGAGTACATAGGTTTTATTTGGAATATGGAAAGGTTTTTATAACGTATTTAAAATTGCATTTATCTAAAAACCAATAAATGAATGAAGAATAAATTTGCTACCCAAAAAGGTTTTTTTTTCATTATTATTGATATGTTTTATTTTTTGGAGCCAGGCGGGGGGGAATACAGGGAAAAAAATGCAGACTCCCTGGGGGGGGAGGCTCCGCAGCAATGTTTGTGGGCCCCTAAACCCTTTTTTTTGGAATCCAAAAAAGCCTCGGTTCGTGGCTACATGACTCGGTGGATTCAAAAAAAACATCAGTCATACTGGAACCACATTCCAAGGCAAAATCACAGTAAATCAATGCTGAACCCCCCACGAAAGCATTGAAAAGGGGGAAAACTACTAAAACTAAATAGGAATCAGATTAGGATAGTGACAGGATTAATAAGGACACTGCCCCCTAAGAAAACATATGCACCCCTATGGGCATCTATAGAGAAGAACCCATTTGCAGACTATGTGACGAAGAGGAAGAGACAGCCTCTCACATATATAAAGTGCCCTGCATTTTACATACTGGAGAACAAATCAAAACCTCATGGTGGACACTAAACCAGGAGGCTGGCCCCCAGAAAGAAAAAAAAAAAGGGCTCCCCCCTGTCTAAGGTGTAAATTTTTTTAACTGAAACAAATACACAAGAGAAAAAACAAGCCCTGTAGGCTGCAGTGTCGAGGCGGACAAAACCTCAACTTGTGTATTTACTTTATCAATCAATCAATCAATCAAACTGTTGGACGGATTAATTTACTAAAACATATTCTTTGGACTACTTGCTTGAAGAGACTGCTTCGGTTTAGAACCTAGGTTATAGACGCGTTGGCGTACATAGTCAATTGACCCTTTCGAATTTGTAGATCACTTTAAAAAAAGCTTTTTTAAAAAAAAAACAATAAACGTGTCAGTGTCTAGTCGCTGTTTTTAATATATAAAAGTAACTTAAAAATTTATTAAAAGTTACATAGGGATTAAAACTTATAGAATTTTTTATGTCATTTGTGACATTATGTTGTAGCTTATAAAAAAATTAAATTGTTTAAATTTTTAAAGGTTAAATTAGAATAATTTTCGTTGTATTTATTGTTTAATTATAAAAACATTTTTAAAAAATTATACCTTGAAAATGATGACCGACTTTTCACCGAAATATTCATAGAATTTATTTATTCCTAAAAGGTTTTTTGTTAAGTTTTTTCAGCTGATCTGTAAGTTCCGAAGGATTCTGGAACAAAAGCGCTAATCTCTGGCGACTAACTTAAACAATAATATAAAAATAAAGTAAATTAAACAATAATAAAGTCTATGTTGAAAATGTACGACCACAAATACTATTTATTTTTTTAAATTTTTTTTTTACTTCTATTTACTCTAATTTTAAAAAATGAGGGATGTTTGATTATGTAAGAATGATGGAAACCCAATTTGCGTACTAAGAAAAAGTTGTTTTGTCAATAGACTTGCCTTAATTTATGCGTGCTGTGGGCATTGAGTTAAATGAAATATAAAATAGAAAGCACATACTGTCGATCATTTAAATAAGGTAAAAATCTTTTCAATATCTAATATTAAGAATAATAATTATACATATATATATAAAACCCCGCTTAATAATACCGGCTTTACCTTTTTTTTTTTTAAAAAAGGGGGAAATTTAAAGGGTTTTTATTATGTAAGAAATGTATTTATGTTGTGATATTTTTTTAAATTAATTCCTTTAAGGAAGATTACTTAATTTTCTTTTCAAAACTGTGTGCAATAAAATAAATTTTGCCGGTTAAATCTACAAAGGTACAATTTGCCCATATCGGAGACAGCTTTAACAGCTGTAATAAAAGGTGCTAGGAAAGCTGCTATTTTTTAAATACTTTTTGTTTGTTAAAATTTTAAAAATTGGGTAACTTTATTGGGGGAAAACTATAGAGGGATCAGGGCGAGACTTATTAATACAAATTTTTTTAAGGACTTTAATTCGGGAAAATTTAAAATGCATATTATTTTTTCTCCTATTTATGTGGGGTTTTAATTTCATTTTCTTCATTTATTATTTTGGATAAAAACTAAATTTGACCTCGTTTTACACGTTTATTATTTTAACGAAAAAATGAAATGCAGAAGGCGAAAATTTGGCCCTTTTTCCACCTTGTTTTTGGTCGGACTTAAACAACTATGTAAAAGTTATAATTTAAAAGTATATTAAAAACAAGTGTGGGGGGAAAAATTTTTGCGCAAAAGTAAAAGTTTCCAAAAAGGGAAACCCAAAAAGGGGGTTTTTTTTCATTTTAAAAACCTATAACCGTTTACCACTCGAGTTATTTTTAAAATATTTATAACAACCACGGGGTTTTTTTTGGGGGGAAAAATTTTTTTTTGACGATCCCAATTTTTCACTAAAAAAGATTAAACTACCAGTTATCTCAATCCCCGGGGTGACCATTTCAAAATGACACCCCCCAAAAAAAACCCTTTTTTTTCGGCGTCGAAATATAGGAAAAGTGACAACTGACTATTACGTTTAACTTTTAGGATATTATCTTAAAAGTTAAAAATTTTTCTGGAAAATAATTGTTCGATGTTTAATAAACATTTTTAAAAGTCCTTGGGAACCCAAAAGATCTTACCCCACTATTGCGGTAAAGTAACAGTTACCCCACTAGTGCGGTAAAGTGACATTACCACACTTAAAATAGTTTTTAACCTTAGTTACCGCACGTTTGTATATAAAAGATTGTAAAATAAATTTCTATTTGAATAAATTGTCATAAGACTCATAAGAAAAGAAATTTAGATACGTGAACGACTTTCTGATCCAAATTCACACAGCTCAATGTATTTTGTTAAATATTATACTTTTAAGGGCATGGTTTTCTAATGTAAAAAAGAAAAGCAAGGTAAAATTTTTAAAGGGCAAAAATCATTGTAATTTTTAGAGTAACAACTTTATAATAACACAAAAACCTATTTCTTCAGTTTTTGTAAATTATTTAAAAGATGGCTAAACTGATTATAAAGTTAATTTCAATATACAGGGTAAGTCTGTGAAGTGAGACACCCCGTTTTTTTTTTAAATATTCAATTTGGAAAAAAATATTTTTTACAAAAATATTTTGGTTTTTTTTTTTCTCTATATTTTTCAAA
>JAHBCN010003505.1:0-74206 GCA_019359885.1 Listronotus oregonensis | reverse complement strand
ACTTAACTTTGGATCAAAAAGTATTGATTATTCATTATATTGAGCAAAGAGGTTGGCCAGAAAGGGATGTGACGGAAGAGCTTAACATCCCAAAGAGTACTATTCATTTTGTAAAAAAAGGCAGGAAACACCTCCTTTGAGAGAAGAGCTGAAAGTGGTCGCCCCAAACTATCGAATCAAGAACAAGACAATAATTTAGTAAATGTTTTGAGAAACCAATCATTTAAATCTGTAGTTATAGCAAAAACGGAAAGCAATTTCTCAGCATCGGTTAGAACGGCACGGCGAAGAATAAGGCAAATATCCGAATTGCGCTGCCACCAGGTAGCCTTAAAACTGTTTTTAACAAATGCAAATAAAGAAAAACGCATTGGATTTGCTCTACAATTTTACTTGGAACCTCCGATTTTTTGGGAAAATTTAATATTCACCGATAAAAAAGTGTTTCAGTCGTGCTACAATGGGATACTTAAGGTATACAGGCCTCAAGGAACACGATTTAATAAAAAATATACCCAAAAGGGCAGAAGTAGTGGGCGATTTTCGGTAAATGTTTGGGGGTGGCTGAGTGCTCAAGGACTTGGTGAATGTTATTTTATCGAAGGAAGTTCAATGCTGAAGTGTATATAGATCTATTACAGAATATCATGCTTCCTTCTGTACTGGATCGATTTCCGGACAGAAATTTTATCTTTCAGCAAGATAAATTTCCCGTTCATACGGCCCGGCAAGTCGATGAATGGATGGATGAGCAGAGTATCAGGGTTTTACCGTGGCCCGCACGTAGTCCGGATTTAAATTTGTTTGGAAGAATATTTAAGTTTGTTTAAATTTATTAAATTGTTAATTGATTTATTAATTTGTTAGTTTTTATAAAACAAATATTTTCTTTTACCTTTTGCTTTATTTATATCAATTAAAAGTAAAACAAAGGCAAAAAAGAGCGATTTACAAAAATTGGCAGAAAAGTCAAAATTTGACAAATTTTTTGCCCAAGATATAATGGTCGTCACTGTACATATCAGCTTATACATAACTGCTTAATTTTATCTTTCTTTTGGGTTGTCTTCAAGATATAAAATAACAAAAAAAAAATATTTGGAAAATAAACTATTTTATTTACGTTAATATTGTTTCTTTAGTACATGCTAAAAATTTGGGGTAGGGGGTTTTCGACCCTCGCCAATCGATCCCGCATATTTTTACACTACAACAAACGTGATAGTCTCCTTAAGATTTCAGATTCGACATTAAAATTTGGGGGGAAAAACTACAACAAATTGACAGTTTTGTGTAATCACTTTATTAATATTAAACAATAATTTTCTATAATTAATATCTCTTTTTAATCTAAATTAGGTAAAAGATTTCCCTCTTCCCTATTTTCATCTTTCCGTGGACTATCATCCAAACATAAAGTTGACAATAGTGTTAAATTATCCATTTCTTCATAATTTGGTTCGGAAGGATTTGTCGGTAAATCTGGCAACAGGGGTAGGAAATCTGCGTCTTCGTTAGTTTGTTCGGTTTTTGATAACTGCTTATTGTCATTACTTAGGTTGTTTGCGAATATTGATTCATTAATTTCTTCAGCGGACTCTATTTCTGCATCTTCATCATCGTTAAATTGCTAAAAAAAAATTCAGTCTTTGTTGTAAAAAGAAATGTAATCTATAAGGGAAAACATCCAGTATAGCAAGCTTAAAAAATTATAATTATAAATCTCTTAAGCAATATTTGAAAAATTGGTCACAATCAACCCGGGGGTTTAAAAAAAACCTTTTGTAAAAAGGAAAAAAGGTTTACCTTCAAACAAACCCATTTCCTCGGCCACTCACGAAATGAAAGTTCTACGAGAAACTTCAAAAATATTTCCCAACCTTTAAACCCTATTTAATTATTTGGGGTGGGTAATCAGGACCCCTGAAACCTCTTTCAAAAAACGTGCGGTGCCTACACAATAGATATCAATCAGGCAACCTATTTATGGTTGGGTTTTCCACTGAGGATTGTAATTTAAATTTTATTGCGGTCAAGAAATCAACGAATTATTGTGAAACGTACCATACTAAAATATGTACGAAATACATATGTCCTTATGACTATATTATAGCTTTATTTTATTTATCTTAAATTTCCCTATAGAATCCAATAATTCGGCGGTTTTTAATAGTGCCGGAATAGTGAGACTCTACTGTACTTTTAGAGAACAATTTAAAATAGTTCTTTATATTTTATTAAAGAAATGGTATAAATAGGTAAACGTACCAGGAGTTCGAGAGTCCGGGGTTGTCAGTTTAGAGTGTGGGTCTAAAGGCCGGTATTAGGTTACGTCCTTACCAAATTAAGAAAATTAGAAATGTGCAGGGCCGCCGCCAGAAAAAAAATGTAGAGGGGGTCAAAAAGTTCACACTCAAAAATACCACAACTTTAATTTCTAAATAATTATATTCATTTAAATTCCTAGACGATATTGTAAAATTTAAGGATTTAGACGGGAATTGGGAATTGTTTTATTTTTAAGTAATTTTAAAAAAGCCAGGGGAGGCCAACGGACCTCCCCTAACCCCCCCTGCCCGCGGCCATAATGTGCTTTATACATTATACTGGGTACTGCATGCAGTACTTGCAAGTAGAAAAGTACTGAGATACTTCGTCACATATGGTGGATGCACCTGTTCTGAGTGCCCTTTGTTACGTTATAGTAGTTAACCAAAAACTAATTATTAAGATTTTTTTTGGTATAATGTCAGAATATGTTTTATCAACTATCTAATAAACTTTCAGTACGAGATACGGGCGCTTAAATCTGCAGGTATCTGTTAAAAAAAACAAATTTTTACGAACAATAGTAGTAATAGTAGGATAGTAGAACTATCTTCAATTAAATATACTTGGTGATACATCAGGAGCTCTTCCTCTTCTTTTTTAGGCATTTTTCAAGATGGACTAATGAAACTTGGTAATATAACGGTAAATTTAACGTTTTTTGACAAGTCACGTGACTTTTTGTTAACTTCTGGTTTTGCTGGAAACGGCCTCAACTTTTAATTTTCAAATTAGACACCCTAGGTCATTTTTTTAAATAAATTTCAAAGCTGTCAAAATTTTTACATATTGGTTATTTTCGAACACAGAATGTGTCCGAAAATCCAAAAATGTAAAAATATACAGGGTGCCCCGTTTGAAAATTGAAAGTTGAGGCCGTTTCCAGTGAATAAAAGGTGTCCGGAAATACCGTTCGAATAATTCTAGGGGTGATTCTACATGTGTAATTATGAAGAAAAGTTCGTATCAACATAGGTCCGCAAATGCGTCATAAGGTTGCTAAGGCGATTTAAATAGTCATCTGAGTTTTGGCATATAAATTGCTTTTAATAGTAGGTATAATACTTTTAGTGTTTTTACTAAATTATTATTTTAATCAGGGGCGTGCCAACAGGGAGGCCTCTATTTAATTTATTTACATTTTTATTAAACGTCATATTTTTGCAATTTTCTTCAGAAATTCTGATTCCGCAGTACAAATAACATAAAAAAGGTATTCTTGTAGAAACCTGTCAGGCTAGTTGTTTTCGAGAAAATATTCTTCAAAGAAAATAGTGATGCATGGTCGCCCAAGCAAAAGAGTAGTCCGGCATTTTTGAAATGCGAGAACAATATTTTTTTTAATTACGCACTGTTAATAACACAATTATAATCAAATTAACTTTATTTTTAAACCTTATGTTAAATTCGTTTACCGTAACTAGATACTACTTTGATGTAGAAATTTTTATTATTATTGGGCGACCATGCATGCACTATTTTTTTTGGAGAGTGTTTTCTCGAAAACGGCTAGCCTGACAGGTTTCTACAAGAATACCTTTTTTCTGTTATTTATACCGCGGAATCAGAATTGCTTAAGAAAACTAAAAAAATATGACGTTTAATAAAAATGTGAATCAATTAAATCGAGGTCTCCCCTGTCGGTACGCCCATAATTAAAATAATTATTTAGTAAAAACACTGAAAAGTTCCTACTATTAAAACCAATTTATATGCCAAAACTCAAATGACTATTCAAAACGGTTCTAGAAATATAAAATAAAACCTATATTCCGGTGCCATCTTTAAATCGTCATATCAACCTTATAATGCATTTGGGGACTTTTCGTCATAAATTTTTACATGTAGAATCACCCCTAGAATTATTCGAACGGTATTTCCGGACACCCTGTATATACCGGGTTTTTCTCAAAAGTGGTTCCCCCCTATAACTTTTTTATTTTTTAAGATGGGAAAATGAAATTTGGCGTGTCGATATATGACCTAAAAATGCATTTAATGACGTATTCAATTGACGATTTCCGGCTTCACCGGTAATGACCTCTACTTTTGAATTTTAAATGGAACGACCTGTATTTTTTTGCCTATTCGATAAAAAATGACATCCTAAATACAACACCACCCCACATGGCCCACATGTCAACTTTTAACATTTTTCTTTAAAAATACTAAGTTTTTTAAAAAACTAGAGTGCCATGACGTCGTTAAAACAACCAATTTTGTGTCAAGGAGGCGTGAAAAAATAGTTTTTATTATCTGACGTATTTTATGTCTTTTTCAGGAAAGTAAAAAGATTCAAAAATTTTATTTCTAGACGTAACTCATTTTTTCAAAGGGAACGTTGGTGGCTCGTTGGCATATTTAAAAAGAGCATTTTTTTCTGAATAATTTGATACCCCACACTTGGTATTTTAAGTTAAATCAACACTTAAAAAGCAAAAAAATAGGC
Source organism: Listronotus oregonensis (assembly GCA_019359885.1). Taxonomy (NCBI): domain Eukaryota; kingdom Metazoa; phylum Arthropoda; class Insecta; order Coleoptera; family Curculionidae; genus Listronotus; species Listronotus oregonensis. The sequence goes on along the minus strand of JAHBCN010003505.1, from coordinate 69,429 downwards.
TTAGTAGTCAAGGAAGTTTAAACTTAAACTTCCTTGTTAGTAGTTGTTGCTTATAAAATTATTAAAACATCCGGGCCGTGGCATTCGATTAAAAGTCATGCATTTCGGCAATTTTGTTAAGTAGGCTTGGAAATAACAAAAACTTTGATGTTAAACAATGATGTTACATAGTTTAATAATAAAATGCGACTTAGTTATTTAAGGTTATTGCTGTGTTTATTTATAAGGCATTTTGCTTTGAATGCCTATAAATATAATAATTATTATTCTCACAAGCAACAATCACTATGCCTATTTTTTAGCTTTTTTAATGTTGATTTAACTCCAAATATCAAGTGTGGGGTATCAAATTATTTAGAAAAAAATGCTCTTTTTGAATATGCAAACGAGCCACCATCGTTCCATTTGAAAAAAATGAGTTATGTTTAGGAATAAAATTTTGCAATCTTTTTACCTTTCCGGAAATGGCATAAAATACGAAAGATAATTATTTTTTTTCAAATTAACGACCTCATGGCACTCTAGATTGAATTTTAAAAATTAAATATTTTTAAACGAAAATGTAAAAGTTGACATATGGGGTGTCATTGTATTTAGGATGTTATTTTTTATTAAATAGGCAAAAAAGGGTGTTCCATTTAAAATTGAAAAGTTAAGGTCATTTCCGGTGAAACCGGAAATCATCAGAAACAGTTGAACACGTCATTTAATGGTTTTAGGTCATATATCGACAGGCCAAATTTCATTTTCCCATCTTAAAAAATAAAAAAGATAGGGGGAATTGAGAAAACCCGGTAATAACCTTCAAGTTTTCGTTTACGATCTCTACAGGGTCTTAAACTGTTAATATTTTTGTAAAGGGTTTGGGTCCATTCCGTTTTTTCCCTAGATTTTTAAAAAAAAACCCGGTCAAAGTTTTTTTTTCATTGATATCAAAAAAAAAATGTTTGTTATGTTTTTTTCGATGGCCGTTTTTGCGAAAAATATTGGTTTTTAAAAAAAAAATGGTAAGGACCATTTTTAAGGAACATTTTGTAGATTTCGAGGCGATCTTCATTTTTTGTCTAAACAAAATTTCTAATTCACATATTTTGGCAGATTTTCCCGTGGGAAACTCTTTTTTGGGGGATTTTGGGGATTTTAAACGGGTTTCCCCACGTGGAATCTTGATAAACTTTTTATCGCTCAAAAGCATTCGCGAAGACCAAAATTGCGCCAAAATGAAAAACTGTACAGATTTATTTACAGCTTTGGGTACTTTCAGGTCTTCAGTTACTGGACTGTATAGATTTATAAAAAAATGTAACCTTCTTATTGGGTTTCTTACTATTGACATGCAGGTTTTATAATATGAGGTCTAGCCTTCCCTTTATCCTTATACCTCCCTTTTGCAGCCTGTATCATCTTAGCAACCTCCACCTTAGTTTTTTCCCTTCACAGACTGTCCGTTAACAGACACCAATTCATCTCCTGATTGAAGAGTGCTTCCCCGGCTGGCTGCGGTGTTTTCAATATCTGCACAATGTAAAGACATGGACAAAGTGGTGCACCGCCTCCTATGCTTATACCGATCAGATTGTTTTCGCCCTTTTTGATGGTAACGCTGCCCGACGTTACTGTCATCCCCCTAAAATTAAAAGGGGAAGTCAGTGTGTCAAGCAGACGCCTATATAGTGTTTTTTTAAACATAATATACCCGAGAGGGATTTAATTTGAATACAGAATGGTATATAAATAACCCAAATTTCCCCGATCTGGTGTCTATTGTTCATGGCATTTGAGGACCGGGAGTTTGTGTCTAGTTGCTTCTGTGATTTGAGCAAGGCTTTCGATTGTGTCTCACGAAATACTCGTGTAAAAGTTTAAACCTGATGCAAATACCATATCCCTATTGAGAAGCTTCGTCCGGTCAAACTCAGACTGTGCGGGTCGTGTAGAGTCTGCAAAGGGCAGTGTGGGAGTGCTGGGGCTCTGTTCTGGGGCCTCTTTTGTTTCTTATTTATAAAATGATTTCCCACAGTTTAACCCATCTGTTCACTATGCCCTGTTTGCGGATGACACAACTTTTCCTGCGCCAGGATTGACTGAGGCCCTGGAGTGTTCGCGTGAGGCTCTTTTGAGGGCCGAACCTGGTTTACATGTAAAAAAGCTATATCTTAATGCCACAAAGACAAATCCTTAGTTTTCGTTGTGTGATCCCGAAACATAATTTGAGGCAAACGTCAAGTTCCTTGGTGTATACCTCGATTCAGGGCTTCGCTGGGATCCCACACACCCGATTATTGCTGCAAACGGTTGGCCTCAGGTGCGTTTCTGCTGCGTGTCGGATTGTGTTACTCAGGTTTTTTTTTGAGGCAGGCCTATTTTCACTGTTTCACGCCAATGAGTTACGCCATTATTGTAGGGGGGGCATAGCTCCGGTGCTGCGGGGGTTTTCCGGATGCAAAGGAGAGCTGTTGGGATTGTTGCTGGCTTGCCATATAGGGCTGATTGTGGGGGTGCTTTTGAAAACCCCAAAGGGGTACTAACTCTGCCATCACTTTTCATACTGGAAAATCTTATATTCGTCAAACAGCACAATTCGCAGAGTTTGGTGCCGCTTTGGCGTCTAAAAAAAGGTGTCCGTGGTCGGGATATCTGGCCATCAAATTTTATAATAAACTTCCCATTTACATAAAAAATCTGCCAACAGGCAGTCAAAAAAAAAAATAAAAGATTTCCATCAGTCAGGCCTTCTACGATTACAAAGAATTTTTGAATTACCGTTTTAACATGTTGTTTGTCTACTGAAATGTAGTTACGTTGTTTTACTTTTGTAATTGTTTTAACGTGTTTTTGTCTTTTAAAGCCATTTATTTTAATTTTGGGTTTTTATATTTTATTTTAATACATTCTGTTTCATATTTAATGACTTGTGTAAATACTATTGTTTATAAGCACCAATAAATTATTATTATTGTTATTATTATTAATTGATTCGGATCGCTGCTGGGGTAAAGAAACCTTTAAAAAAATCATCCTTTTTTAAGTGTTTTTTACGGCTTCCTCCTCTGGCATCTCCCAACAAAACAATACGTAGTGCCACTCTTATGCATCCTTTTACAGTCCAACTTGAGAGGCCGACCTTCTTACTTTTTCGTTCCTTTCTTTATCCCTAGGGTGTCCATAGTGGAAATAAACTACTTATTACCACATAAAACACACGGTAATTAGTACTTAGAGGCCTTTAGTCTTTGTGGACAAGATAAAACTTTTAATTACAGACAGATAATAATTTATCTTTCTATCCGTTAATTCAATTTGGACACACTTCTTACGTTTTAATTAAACCATACGACCTCTGGAAGCTGGAAAGCAGCGCGTGTGTAACCTATAGCTAGAAGAATAAACCCCCTTTCCTTTTATTATACAGGGTGTTTCCTAACTACGGTACGAAACTTCAGGGGTGAAAATTTGGGTAGGTCGTTTTAAGAAAAAAATTCCTATGAACATATGTCGGTTCTTCGTTTCTGATATAGGGAAGGGGGTTGAAGTTTAAAGAAAAAAAGGTATTTATAAAATATTATAAAAAATCCTAAAAACCATTGGTCGAAATTTGTTTCAGTTATTTGAAAATAAGGTGCTTATTTAGTTTAGATTGAAATTATTTCCCTGGGCCAGTGGGCACCACAGCCAATTTTTGACGAAAAAAATCATTGACTTTCTTATAGTTTTTTTATTTTTAAGATTGCCTAAAATACAACTTTTTTAACCTCCTGTGCCATATTAGCCTTTTTAAAAAAAAAAAAAAACCTTCCTTTTAAAACATTAAAAAATAAAATAAAAAACCAAAAAAAGAAAATAAAAATTTGACCTTGTAAATAAGCAAAAAGTCCCCTTCCAAAAAAAGGGACTGCAATCGATTTGTCATTTTTTCTAAAAAAAATACAAAAAGTCATTGGTTCACCAAATCGTTTAAGGATATTTATGATATTTAAATATCGTTTTTAAGTGTCAGACACTCAATGACAAATCGATTGCAGTCTCGTTTTTTATGAAGGGGGACATTTTTGCTTATTTACTTTAAGGTCAAAATTGTTTATTTTTATTTTTAGTTTTTTTTTTTATGTTGTCCATTGATGGCTTTTAGAATGAGTTAATGTGGTTTTTTTTTTTTTTTCCCCGAAAACGAAGCTAGATACAAAAAAAACACAGGAGAGTAAAAAGTTGTATTTTTAGTTGCTTAATCTTAACAAAAAAAACTATAAGAAAAAGTCATTGGTGTACTTTTTTCGTCAATAATATGGCTGTGGTGCCCACTGAGACGCCACTGGAACTAATAATTTCAATCTATTTAAAGAGCTTAATAAGCACCTTATTAACTTTTTTCTTAAAACGACCTAGCCAATCATCTGAAGTTTCGTACCGTGATAGGAACACACCCCCTTATATATATATATATATATATATATATATATATATATATATATATATATATATATTATATATTTTATATATATATATATATATATATATATATATATATATATATATATATATATATATATATATATATATATATATATATATATATATATATATATATATATATATATATATATATATATATATATATATATATATATATATATATATATATATATTATATATATATATATATATATAAAAAGTCATTGGTTCACCAAATCGTTTAAGGATATTTATGATATTTAAATATCGTTTTTAAGTTTTCAGACACTCAATGACAAATCGATTGCAGTCTCGTATTTTTGAGAAGGTGGACATTTTGCTTATTTACTTTAAGGTCAAAAATTGTTTATTTTTATTTTATGTTGTCCATTGATAGTTTTAGAAGGGATTTAAATTGGGTTTTTATTTTTTTCTCGAAAACGAAGCTAGATACAAAAAAAAACACAGGAGAGTAAAAAGTTGAAATTTTTTAGTTGCTTAATTTTAAAAAAATAAAAAAACTATAAGAAAAAGTCATTGGTGTACTTTTTTTCGTCAATAATATGGCTGTGGTCCCACTGAGACGCCACTGGAACTAATAATTTCAATCTAGTTAGAGCTTAATAAGCACCTTATTAACTTTTTTTCTTAAAACGACCTAGCCAATCCCCCTTTGAAGTTTTGTACCGTGGTTAGGAAACACACCCTATATATATATATATATATATATATATATATATATATATATATATATATATATATATATATATATATATATATATATATATATATATATATATATATATATATATATATATATCTTTAATTAAAAAAATTTTGTGTTATGGTTTGGGTACCACCTCCGAAAGGCTTGACCGATTCTCATAAAATTTTGTGTGTCTATTCAGTAGGTCTGAGAATAGGACGTAAGCTATTTTTATAAGTGATAAGGGTGGTCTACCCCAATTTTTCAGACAATTTTTTTTTGATGATTCGGGATTAAAAAATAAACACATCCCAAGTTTTTTCCCCTTTTTACCACGAACCCTTTTTTTTTAATAGCGATACTAATTATTTAATTATAGTGTAGTTAATTTCTTAACTAATTTTTGTAGAGATTTCCCCCTAACGACACTTGTGACCGGTTTCGATCTATACCCAGATCTCATCAGACAAGCTAGTCAAAGGTAAAAATCTCTAAAAATCCTAATACCTTATTCAGTACGCATTGAAAAAATGAAGGGAAAAACGCCAATCTAAAAAAAGGGCGGATCTTTCCCGGGGAGGCCAAAAAAAGTTAAAACTTTTGAAATGTATGCCCATTTGTAGGACTTTTAAAAAGTGTTTAATTTTTTAATTTTGTAGAGTTTTACCTAACGACATTTTTGGGGGGATCTATATCAGACTCATCGCAATAAAGGAAAAAATCTTTTCCCTAATCCCTTTATTGTAATTGAAACACATGAATGGTTAATAGATGGCGTTGACGTCTATTAACCATTCATGTTTCAATAAATATATTATTAAATTTTCCCTTTTATTCTTGTGATGAATGATAGATCGCCCCGCCGTGTCGTTAGTATCTCTAAAAAGGGTAGTTAAGAAACTACACTATTGTTAGCCCGGGACAGAGTCTTCCATTCCAAATGTTTTCAATCATTGCCACGGAACGAGAGGAGTATCTGCTTTAGTAGATGGCAAAAAATCTATTACCATTCATGAATTCTTTAATTATTTTGTCTTTTTTCAGAGAATGGGGCCATCTAACAATGTGTGGACAAACTATTTGCAAAATGATAAGCCTATATACAGGTGTTTAAGTGATAAGGGTGGTCTACCCCAATTTTTCAGACAATTTTTTTTTTTTTGATGAGTCGGGATTAAATAAACACATCCCTAATTTTCCCCCTTTTACCATAAACCCCCCTATTTTTTAATAGCGATATTAATTCTTTATTATTTTGTTTTTTTTTTCAGAGAATGTGTACCATCTAACAATGTTGGCTAGTCCGTCCCTGGAAAACAAATAAGCCAAATATGATTTAATGGGTTTATTTTAAGAAGACTTATCCAGTAACCATCATTTTAAAAAAAAAATATTAAATTACGCCAGTATTTTAAAAGTTATTTAAACAAATACGATTTCAGGGCGTCCGTTATGTACCTGTATCTCCGTAAGGAAGGCTCGTAGGAAAAAAGTTTATGGGACCTTGTCATAATATTTTTGGGTTTTCTATTAGATTCTGAGAGATTGCCCACATATTCGGGGACACCCTGTATATTCCAGAAATAAATTTTTTAACCTTACGAAAAGATGGCACAACATATGCTTATAATCTAGCGCATTTGTAATATATAAAAATGAATATTTCTCTCGGTCTCGGCATTACAAGTAAAGGGCTGAACGGATTTCGCAATTTTTTATAGGCAAATCGTTGGAAAATTGTCTTCCGTCTTTTAGTTTTCAGCAAGTTAATGCTGGGGTTACTACTAGCACTAACTCTATTTATTGGGAAATGAGATTTACAAGCAATATACTACAATTATCCTTAACATTTTATTTACTATTTGGCCTGTGTTAAAATGACACTTTAAATATATATTTTTTTAAATATATAAAGTACATTTTATACAAAAAACGTCTACATTTAGCCTAAATGGCAGTGGGATGGATTTCTTAGGAGCGCTAAAATCCTACTGGCACTATGGTTAACCTAAAACAATAGTAAAATTTCAAAAAAAAGTACTATTATTTTTAAAAAAAAACAAAAAATCTAATAGCCCCATCTCTTATTATACATAACTTATTAAATAAGCTATTAAAATATTTTTAAAAAACACGGAAAAAGCTTTCAAATAAATATTTTATTTAGTACTTACAGTGCATTCCCCCTTTAAACACCAAATTATGCCCGTTTCAAAGTCAAGCATAATAATATTTATCCTCGACCGAACAATCCATCTCTTTATCTGGATGGGCCCGGGGGTTACTATCCCTATAATCATAATAACAATGAATACTATGCAATAGTACTCTGATGTTTAATAGAAACGTTGCCTTTTTAAAGGGTTTTTCACAATATTTTTTTTGTTAATTATATCCAATCAAAAACCATGTTAAATGTGCAATATTGGTAATAGTTGTATTATTACAATTTATTGTCAATATGCTTCGTGTTGATAGGGTGGCTCATTTATTTTAGCTTTTTCAAAAACTGTAAGTTATACGAGATTTTTTTTAATAAAACTTGTTTCTTTAATGTGTATCTTTAATTTTATAATAATTCAGGTTTGTTGCATTTTATTTACAGGGTGGCGATTAGGGGTTTTTGATTTCTCGAGCTTTTAATTTCTCGGGTCTCGAGAATTCTCGAGGTAATTTCTCGGGTCTTTCGGGTTGTCGAGAAATTTAAATTTTTGTCAGTTTATATTTTTCGGTTCCATTAATGTGATTAAGTAACAAATTCAGTGGTTACCTCTCAAATAGGGCAGAAGCTTAACTGAAAGCAATGCTTTTTGTACATCGATTCAGATTTGTTGACCTCTTCCCAGTGAGTTCAAAAAGTAAGAACTCTTTCTTTATTATAGATTTGACAGGGCCACTGCACTTGTCTTCTCATTTGTCGAAACGCCTTTAATTGCTTTTTCTAATTGAGTTTCGAAACTTTCGCGTTCAGATTCTTCTTCGACTCATTTTCGGTCATTTCGGTTAAAGTTGTTTGTGGTGCCAGGATATATACGATTATATTCTCTTTCAGCGTATTCGATCAAAAATGTCTTGTTATTATCAATAAAGTAGTTACTTTTATTGTGGATGAGAATTGTCGGGGCTGTTCAAGGAAAGTATTTTAGCAGCGATATTAGAGACGTATTACGGCGCTCTGATATTTTCGACTTAAGAGAATCTACTAATTGAAGGGCCAAAGGATCATTAATACTTTTTAATTTTTTTAGCAGCACGTCTATTATTAGCTTCTGCAGTTAATAGAATTAGGCATCTTCCTACTCAACGCCTCTACTGCAAGCTTCGTTGGTGTTAATATCATCTGCAGTTTTTGTAGCACAGTAATATTATCTTCATTCCATTTTTTGTGAGCTATGTAAATCTATCAATGCCTTTTGATAGCATTTTTTTAATTTCAAGAAGCGGTCAATCATCGTCAGCATTGAATTCCATCTAGTTCTGACATCGAGAAACAAACTAGTTCTACTCCGAATTCGGCTACTACGTGTTTCTGCAGTGCTATTGTATTTAGAGGACTCTTTTTTTCTAAAAAATCTAATGATCGATCGGGTCTCAGTCATTACATTGTTTATGTCTTCAATAATTTGCGGTCTAGGTTCTTCATTAGATATATTAAGATTCATCAAGGTTATCGGCCTTTGGCCTCATCCGGAGCTGCTGAGTTCATCATAGCTGCTGTTCGAGCATTCTAGCAGCTATAACTACTGACTGTTTTTGCAAAACGTGTCAAGAATAGCTAAATGGATGGCTGGGTTTACACAAAAGACTACCATTTCACAGGGGCTTTCTCTGCCAAACTTTCGCAACGTTTGGCCGTCGCTGTTACGGCAACAACATCACTCTCAGAATTTTGCTCCAAAATGTTTCAAGCGTTCCTCCACTATTTGTCTTACTTCTGCGGCGCCACATTTGCCGGGTATATAGACTAACCCCAAATTATAATGTGTTGTTTCTGTGAGTATGACAAATAACACTAAATAGCGTTTGTGCGTATGCTCGTCCACTCGTCAATACTCACACCTAGCCGGTTACCCGGGGAACAGATATCTGAAAGTTCTTTAATCATTTCTTTTCCTTTTCCTCATAGTATTTCAGTATTAGATTCATAACATCATTAGCACACCTGGGCAGTTTTACATACCCTTTAGCAGAAAGTGAATCACGAATGAATTCACTTTTTGTGATTCCATTATGGTAAAGCCGTCTTTACCCAGCCAGTTTCGCCAATATTTCGCCCAATGATTGAATAGGTGAAATTTTGAAGTTTAGTTTCTGTTGCATACTTTCCTCTTAGCCCTGCCTTTTTTCGGTCACTTGCACCTGAACTTGTAGATGCTTCTGATTCTTCTTGAGGTCTTGCATTTAATATTGATTTTATGCACATGTGTTAATGTGCTTGCCAAACCGCTAGTATTTGAACCCTTGCAGGCTATGGTTTTGGGCACTGGCACTGCGCATTTGCAACATCCTTATTTTTTGAAGTATTTCCAAAACTTTTGATGCTTCCATCTATACTGTTATAAGTGACGTTTTGGTACAGTCTATAACAAACGCAATTCAAATTAATAATAATAAGCCTTAGGATTAATATGTAATACATTATAATTTAGTGGCAATTGGCAATATTTATCTTACGAGTTCAAAATAACATACTTATTAATTTCCAATTACTAACATAAGAAAAACATACAAAGAAAACGCAACTAAGTATTTAAATTTCATTAAAATTAATGAAAAAAAAACGAATGCAAAGTAAAATTTAAGGTCATCATTAATCTAATTATTGAACGTTGAATTAAAGTAATCTTGATAAAAAATATGAATAAAGCCATGTCAGCCAAAAGCAGAAAGACTTACCTGTTTTGTTTCCAGAGACCAATTTATCACGTAATTCACTAAAAAATTGCTTTGTAATCATCTGAACTCAGCTAAAGTCAAACACAGGTGGAACATGTGTGCCTGTGTAGTATGTTATGTAAATCGACGCCGCCAGAGCGCCAGGCAGCGCTTGCAGGCGGCGAGAATCAAGTACCCACTGCGCTTTGGCCGTGCCGCCCCGCCGCCGCGCATTTAAAACAAACGGCAAACGCAAATAGTTTTATTTTATAATTTCATAGACTCAAATATAATTTCTCGAATTCTCGAGTTTTCTCGACGGTTTCCGGGAACAAAGCCCAACGATTTCCGGGAATTCTCAGCCGAGAATTCCCGGGAATAAACCCTAGTGGCGATACATAGTTGATTTTTTGACAAAAGCCTATATTTCATTACATATTTGGATAGCCCTTTTAAAGACAAATCCAACGATATATACGACCATGTATCTATGATGAACCGTTCGAACTTCTTAGCGATTATCCTAAAATGGATGCAATTATGTAACAATATAACTACGATGCTGATTGACATTTAGTATTTTTACGTATAATCTTTTTTATACAAAAGTTTCTCCATAATAGACACCCATTTTAATTGCTCAGTAAAATTGTAAAAAACTAATGAACTAACATTTATTACACTTAATTACAATTCACTCTTTGGGATTTACTATAACGTACGATATATCTAAACTTTTAAAAATTACGCCTTTAAGTAAGTGCCATTCCCACTTCAATGCACTTTTCAAGATTTGACAAGAAATGATTTCATGACACGATGAGGAAAACCTGATCCTATTCTGCAGACCTCTTCAGGAATTCGGACTTTAAGATCTTGGATGTTTTCTGGACAAGTTGCAAAAACCTTTGACTTTAAATAGCCCCACAGAAAAAGTCTGGTCCAGTTAAGTCAGGGACCTTAAAAACCAATTTATATCCCCAAATAGTGAAATAAGTCGGCCATTAAACACTTCTCGCAGAACTCTTTTTGAGTTTTTAGCGGTATATACTGTCCTTAATGTTGCTTCTATTAAGTTACTCTTTATGTTTTCACGCAAAAAGCTCGTTGTTGAACTAAATAATCCATGGGAATTAAAACTAAACATTAAATTGTGTGTTCACAACAAGGAAGTTTAAGGTGTATGGAAGCCCAATACTGTAGAACAAAATTGTCCAGGCGTGCAGGGCAGCGGGAATAGGGGTTGGCCCCGCGGAATTTGCACCTGCAATGAATAGTAGGTCAGGGCCAGTTTCCATAATTCTTTGTTATATCATAAAATTGACATCATCAAATGTCAAATTCCAACATTCACTGTTTTTTTATTTTTTGCACAAAATTGTTGGTTATTAAAGGATACTCCCATAGAATATTTAAAATTATTGTGTAATATTAGATTTTATTTTATCTTTTTATAATAGGGAAAAAAGAAGGGCCCCTTTTTTTATTTAAATGGATATATTTTTGGTTTTTATTTTTCCCAAAAAATCTTTGTAAATAAATAAAAACAGATTTTTAAAATAAATTTCAAACATTGTATGATAGTTTATGTACTTATCACCAATTTTTGATAAAGAAGGGCAAGATAGTGTAAATGAGTTTAATCTAACCCTAAGATTCTGGTTGTACATTAAAAAGTGAAAATTTTTATAACTCTTTTTAGGCATATACTTTTCAAAAAACAAACATTCATGAGACAGAATAACAGGGGTTAAAAATGTTTAGTAACCTTTGGTCCCTGGTATCCATTGTAACAGTACCCGTTAAATATTATGTGTACAGTAGTCGACTTAAAAAGTTGATAATGAAGTTTAAGAAACCAAAAATTAATTTTTTTTAAAACAAATGGATTTCTAAATTGCCTTCTTCCAATTTTGTTTTAAATTTGGGTTCCCCGGGGTTTTTTTGGGCCTAAATTACAAATTAAAAAAATAAATACCCTTTAAACCTTTTTTTTTTTCCCAAAAAAACCAAAATTTTAAAACTTAAAAAAAAAAATTGACCTTTTTACGAAAAAATCAATTTTTTATTTTTTGTTTTTAATCGGTTTCCCCGATTTAAAAAATTTAAAAATTTGAAAAACCCAAGGGGTATAAATTTGGAAAATTTAAAAAAACCTAAACCCCTTAAACTTTTTAGAATTTATTCAATAAACCCAAAATTTTAGTAATTAAAAAACCCTTACAAAAAAAGGGTTTATCAAATTTTAAAATTTCAAAAAAATTTTGTAAAAAAAAAACTTAAAGCAGGTTAAAAAGCCAAAGGTCCCCCCGAGTTACAATACGGGCCGAAGGGAAAGATGTTTTTAAAAACAATTTTTTTTTGAAAAAACACTTTTATTTTTTACCCGACTTCGAAAATTGTAACAAAATTTATTTTTTAGAGGAACGGGGAAAGAAAACTAAAATTACAACAGTTTTGGCTCAACTAACAGGAAATGGGCCTTTAAAAAAATGATTCTTAGTTTTATTTATAACATTTGTTATCTCTATTACTAGGAGTGGCATTTAATGCTTATTAAGTAAATATACAGGATGTAACTCCTCCACCCCTAGAAGGGCATATACACTTATTAAGTTTTTATGACCTAATTTTTTTTTAATAGATTTCATTTTGATTGATTTTACTTTCTTTAAACTTCAGATAAATAGGCCATAAATACTTCCATAAAAGAAACAATATTACGATAAAAATAATTAAGTAGAGTAAAACTGTCCAAAAGCTAGTTTTATTAAAATAAATACTTGTATTTAATAATTTAGAATTTTCTGATTTTTGAAGATTAATCTCTTCTTGCAAATTGTTTGGGTTTTTTAAAATTTATATTTTTTAAATTGAGCAGTTTTACCTTTTTATACAATGTTTTATGAGTTAGATTAATATTAATAGGGAAAGGAATATTTTGAAAGGTATGTTTACTATATTTATAACCAGTTATTACAATATCTCCTAATTTTTTAAACTACAGGGGAAAATTAATTCTATTAAATATGTCCCCTTTAATAACACATTATTCTGTGAGTTTCCGCATGTTTCAAAAGCGACAAGATCTGTATTGGTGACTAAAATCCATTTATTTTCTCGATATTCTGAAGTTGCAAATTTTCGATATTCCAAAAAAATGTATTACAATTGGAGATTTCGTGTTTATATTTTAAAAGTTGCACTTCACACGGTATATTATTGTAAAAGTTTTCGGAATGTATATGAGTACATAAATAATTATTATTAACAATTAGTTTACATGGTTGATTAGAATAACCAAAATTATAGTCATTTATTAATAAATATTCAAAATTAGGCACAATGATTTTATAATGCTTATTATATCTTGTAGGTAAGGGAAATAACTGAAATAAATTATAATTTTCTTTCTCTACTAGTGGGACCTCAATGACAAAGATTATCTGTTTATTTTTAGAATAACTTCTTATCTCTAAGGTGTTTTCTATTTTTAAAACATTGTTTATTACTGGCTCAAATGGCAGTTTTTCAAATGTTAGTTTATTATTTAATAATTGCAACTCATCTAAAAATAATTCTGGGTTTAATATAGAGCTATGAAAAGTATTTAATTTTGCAAAAGTAATTGCCGTTTGAATATTTTCTAAAATATCGTAAATATTTTGATAATAAGTAGTTATTTGGGTAAAGACCATATGAATGCGAAAAAATTCAAAAAGATTGGTTTCTTCGATTTCAACATTATTTATTACATGTATGAGTTCATTAACTCGTAGATTAAGAGTTTTTTGGTTATGAGATACGTTTTTTATAATTTCTTCAAAATTATTGATTGATTTGCTAAGTATAGTCATTTGTTTGTCAAGGGCAAGTTTTTCGTTTTCTTGGTTTTGTCTAAGTATATTTATGTTATTGTCAATTCGTTCTGCGTCGTCTTGATCTAGATTGCCTGTAATGGCTTTAATTATGCTACCTAAGGCATTTACTAATGCACGTGTTTTGCGTGTTTTAGTTGGAATTATTTGATTTATTTGGTTATAGATTTTTTGCTGTAAATTATCAGTAATTATGTATGAGTTCGAAAATTCTGCTTTATATTTAGTAAAGTTTTTAATGTTTTCTTTAAGAATATTGTATTTATTGTTTATATCTAAAAATTCACTAAATAAACTATTCATATCAAATATTTGTATAAATGTCCAATGATTTGTTGCTTTTAAGGCACTACCCATCTTATAGGGTAAGATTCCTGGATTATCATTTAAGTCGTGGTATTTGGGGGTGTTTCCTTCGGTGAGGGACCATCTGTAACAAGTGGCTTTTTTAATTCTTTTATATGAATTATTTCCGTTTTATCGGGATATTTAAGGTTTTTTATTTTTACACGATTGTGTTCAAGCATTTCGATTATTAAATAAGGGCCAGTAAATTTTGGCTTATTTTTATTTCTTTCTGATAATTTTTTATAGACCTTTTGATTAAGTTGAAAATCTGAAGATTCGTAGCCTTTCGTGTTTGTTTTTGTTAAAACCTTTTGTTTTTTAAGATCAGTTTTGTTTGCAACGTTTTCATAGACTGCGTCTATTTTTTCTTTATGAGACGAAATATAATCAGAGTAAAAAGTAGTAGGAATAAGATCTAAAGGGTCTCTTGAGTTTGTATGACCTAAGACAAGTTCGTGTGGGCTAAATTTAGTTGTACTATGAACACTTGAATTATATGCTATAATAGCGTAGGGCATTAATTCTGTAACTGATTTATTTTTATCTTTTTGTTTTAATATTCTTAAATGTTCAATAAGGGTAGAATGGAAACGTTCTACTGGTGAGTTTGACTCGTGATGCTTAGGGGTAGTAAAATGTATATTTATTTTCTGAGCTTTAAGTAGTTCTCTTAAAAGGTCATTGTTAAATTCTCCGCCGTTGTCACACGTTATTGTTTCGGGGCAACCATAAAATGAAAAGAAATTTATTAATTTATCGCAAACCGATTTTGCATTTTTATCATAAGGGTAAGCTTGTCCGAATTTTGAGAATTTATCGAATATTGTTAAAAAGTTCTGTGATTCAAAAATAAATGTATCCATATGTAACATTTGAAAAGGTTTAGAGGGTGTATCAGTTTTTGTAAGAGGGACGTAAGATTTAAGTCTGCTATATTTTGCAGATTGGCAAATATTACAATCGTTAATGTATTGATTAATATCGTCTTTCATTTTAGGCCAATAATACAATTCTTTTAATCGTTCATAAGTAGCTACTGCGCCTCTATGATTTGTTTTACCTTGATGTTGGTGAGTGATAAGTAAAATTTTTTCTTCTTTCTCTAAAATATTGCTTACTAGCTTAGTGCATTGGACAATTTTAATATTTTGAAAATTTTTAAGATAGACATCAGTAAAGATCGGAATTAGTTCTTTATTGTGAAAATATACATAACAAGTTTTATTGGGACTCATATAATCACGAATAAATATTTTTATAGTTTCAGGATTTTCAGGCAGTTCTACATGATTAATTTTATTTTTGCCAAAATTTTCAGTTTTAAATTGAATTGCAGGGTGAGGTGATTTTTTAATTAAAAATTGTAAGCTTTTATTGTTAATTATTTCATCAAGGATATTAAGACTTGCATTTCCGGGGTTATCTTGATTACTGTGGACTGTTGAGTCAGAAGTATTCGCGTGTGCGACCTTAATGTCAGATAAAATGTTTATTTTTTGCTTACTGCAACTTGGCTTTTCTGATGCAATTTTTTCGTTGTCTTGAATAGGATTTTCAGCTAAATGACGTAAATATTCTACGATATCTTGATTTGAATCACCTGGATTATTAATTATTGATTCATTTTCATAGACATTTAATTGAATGCGCGAAAGGGCGTCGGCGTTACTATTTTGAGAGCCTTTTTTATAAATAATTTGATAGTCATATTCTTCTAAGCTTAAGCGCCATCTTACTAATTTTGAATTAGGTTCTTTTAAATTAAAAAGCCAGACAAGAGGTCTGTGATCGGTATAAATATAAAATTTGCGACCAAATAGATAAGGACGAAAGTATTTACATGCCCAAATTATCGATAACAGTTCTTTTTCGATCACTGAATTATGTAATTCGGATTCATTTAAAGTACGTGATGCGTACGCTATTGGTTTGTCATTTGGAATAGTTCCTTGTGATAATACTGCACCTAATGCGTAATTACTTGCATCTGTAGTTAAAAGAAAAGGTTTAGAAAAATCTGGATACTGTAAAATTGGGGCATTTATTAAAAGTTGTTTGCAATGTTCAAAAGCGTTTTTAAAGTCGGGTGTATGCTCTATCTTAACATTCTTTTTTAAGCACCGTGTCATCGGTTTTGTTATTTTTGCAAAATCTTTAATAAAGCGTCGGTAATAACCAACTAAACCTAAAAATGATTTTATTTCTTTAGTACTTTTTGGAATTGGAAAATTTTTAACTGCATTTATTTTATCGGGATTTGGCCTTACACCATCTTTACTTACAATGTGTCCTAAATATTGGACTTCTTTTCTTAAAAATTGAGATTTATCTAATTGAACTTTGAATTTTGAATCACGTAATCTTGTAAAAACTTTTCTTAATTTAAGTAAATGTTCTTGTAGACTTGTACTAAATATAATGACATCATCTAGATAAACAAAACAAATTTCATTTTGGAGACCGCGCAAAATATTATTCATTACTCTTTGAAAAGTTGCCGGGGCATTTTTAAGACCAAAAGGCATTCTTAAAAATTCGTAGTGACCTAAATCAGTACTAAAAGCCGTTTTGGGAATGTCCTCTTCGTTCATTTGTATTTGATAGAAACCGTTAGCAAGATCAAGGGTTGTAAAATAATGGGCTTTACCTAGTTTATCTAAAATTTCAGTTATATTTGGCAAAGGAAACTTATCGTCTATAGTGACCTTGTTAAGTGACCTGAAATCTATGCACATGCGCCATTTTTGTTTACCAGACTGATCTAATTTTTTAGGCACTATCCATATTGGGGATGACCAAGGTGAATTTGAATGTCTGATAATATTTTGTTCTAATAAATCTGAAATTTGGCTTTTTACTTCTTCGCGGTGTATTTCTGGATATCTATAAGTTTTAGTATAAATTGGGGTATCGTCAGTTAATTTTATATTATGTTTAATGGCATTTGTAAAAGATAAGGGTATACCTTCACAGTGAAAAATGTCCCTAAATTCATGACAAAGTTTACGAATTTCTATTTTTTCCTCGTGATTACAGTGATCTAAATTAATGTTTTTAAGATTAGCTTTAAGTAAATTGTCAATTTCTTTTTCTGGTTTTTCGTATGATACCGGGTGATCTATAAAATTAAGTTCATTTAAATTTATTTTTTCAACATCAAAAGGTTCAAGAAATTGGAGCTCTATAGGGTTTTCTCTTGGATTTAAGGCGGTAGTAAAAGTTTGATAATTTTCTATTTTTACGAGACATTCTGGAATTTCAATATGTCCTAATTTTTGATAAGGGAGAATACCATAACCATTTGGTATATTAACAGGAATTTGTATTTTTTGGATAGTTCGTGGTTCAATAATATAAGAAAAATTATTTTTAATATTTTCAGAACTCGTTGGATTTTCGTGTTCATGACGTATCGGAATTTCTGTAGTAGGCAATTTTAACAAAGATTTACTAAAATCTAAATTAGCATTTAATTGTTTAATAAGATCTAGACCTATTAATCCTCCAAATTTATTAGAAAAATCAAAAAGATAAAATTTATGTGTACCAGGGGTATCAAAAGTTGGAAAAATTGGCAATGTAGCAACTTCGTTATGAAAAGATGTTGCGTGAGCAGTTTGTACTTGGAAAATTTCTTCTTTAATGAGATGTGGAAAATTTTGATAAGCAATTTGAGGGTTAATAAAACTTCTTGTACTTCCTGTATCTAACAAAAATTTAGAATTTAATTCGGGGATTAAAATAAATGGTAACTGTACGTTGTAATTATTTAAAAATATTATGTCTGGTTCGAATTCAGGCTCGTTTGGGTAAAATTTGTGTTTTCCGTTTCAATATTTGGGGTATTTTCGTACAATTGAGTATTTAAGTTATCTACGACATTTGGATGACCTGTATTTAAATAAGAAAAATCATAAGGTTGGTTATAGTCGGTTTCTGGATAATTATAATTATTAGGATCAAAAGTGTAATTATTTTCTAGATAATTAGTATTTTCAAAGCTATAGGATTCTTCAGGTAAATTATTTTGTTGTTCAGGCGTTTGCTGAAGAACTTCTTGGTTATATAATTCTTGAGAAATAAATTTATTGTGGATAACCGTGTTTCCAGAAGAAGTGTCCATTGGTTCGATATTTCTATTTAAATTTGTCCTACGAGACATTTGTCCGAAATTTTGATTAGTAAAATTATTAAAAGGGGGTCTTGCCTGATTAAAAGTCTGAGGTCTTTGCTGCGCAAAACCTTGGTTTCTAAAAGTATTTTGAGAGTTATTATTATTGAAAAAATTTGGTCTTTGTTGACTAAATGACGTACTAGGCTGTGAAAAATTTGGATTTTGCTGAAAATTGGGTCTTTGAGCAAAAGGATTATTTTGTTGCGTAAAATTATTAAAATTATTTTGTTGTGGAAAGCTAGAAAAAGGTCTTTGGTAATTAAGCATTTGAGGTATGTAAGTCTGTTGTGGTATATAAGTTGGTCTTGGTATGTAGGTCTCAATCGGTTTATATTGTGGTACATTAAATTTTTGATTTTTATTTTGAATAACTGGTTGTTTAAAATTAGAATATTGAGCATTTTTGAAGGAGATAAAATTTTCTTCTTCACGTACATATGACATAGCTTGTTCTAAGTTATTAGGATTTTTTAGACGCGTTACTAATTGTAAGTTGTAAGGTAAACCATTTAAAAACGTTTTAAGAGCAAAAGATTCGTAATGATCAATTTTTATTCTTTTAACTTCTGCTGATTCTGGACTAGCATTTAATTTAGCAAAAAGCAAGCTTCTACAATCTTGTATTCTCATACCAAATAATAAAGGACTTTCATTTTTGAAAGGTTTTAAATTTAATAAATCTTGTATTAAACAATCGATTGATCTGTGATCGGAAAATGTTTGATAAAGTACATTTTTTATAAGTTCCCAACTATTTAATTCAATTCTTGAAATAATTAATTCTGCGGCTCTACCACTTAATTTACTTAAAATAGTGTCGAAAATAACAGTATTAATTGGATCATTAGCATTATTTCGATTTTTAAAGGCTTTTTGGAAATTTTCTACAGCAATTATATATCTGTTTAATAATTTTGGATTACCATCAAAAACAGGAATGTTATCAGCTTGATATCTTAAAAGTTGATAATTTGGATTAGACATTGTATTGCTATTGGAACCAGTATTTGATTGATTTATAGATAAAGTATTTAAAGATTCGATAAGTGAATCTAAATTAAATTCGTTAATTAAATCTATTTTGAAGACTAGTTACACTCTGTATAATAAAAATATAAATATTTTTATTTGTTGGTTTAAAAATAAACTTATGCTATTTTACAGATTAAAATAAGCAGATTTGCTTAATTAAATAATTGCTATCTGAATAGAAATAGTTGTATGTTATAAATACGGGGTTAAAAGAAATATGAGAAAAAATATCGATACACTGGTAAAAGAAAAATAAAAATATTTTTTGACTTACAGTGCTACGAAGATTGGTATCAAGTTTCATTAGTTCTTGGTTCTTCTTAAATCTACCTTAACCTAGGCCTAGAGAATCGGGATTCTTGATGGCTTCTTATGGCGCCTTAGATCGGCACTATCTACCATACGAAGTCACCTTCCCTGGTCCAATCGATGTCTTCAGGTCCTTGTTGAACACACTGGTTGGACGTTGGAAATTCTCCAGGGACTTGCTGAAGTTGGCCGCTGTTGAAGTTTTTCCTTTAGGATTCTTGATGTCGCGCGTCGCCTTAGATCGGCACTATCTACACACGGCACTTCCCTCGTCGTTGTCGTTTTCTTGCCACCTTAGATCGGTACTATCTGCTTCGAAAACTTCTCAGACGTTCCGTAGGTTTTCTTTTGGGTGAATTTTTGAAAAAAACCGCGCTAATATGCCCTTAACACGTCCCAAAATTCTACCTTGACTGCGCCAGTTACAATACGGGCCGAAGGAATGATGTTTTTAAAAACAATTTTTTCTTGAGAAAAACACTTTTATTTTTCACCAGACTTCGAAAATTGTAACAAAATTTATTTTTGAGAGGAACGGGAACGAAAACTAAAGTTACAACAGTTTTGGCTCAACTAACAGAAGTGGGCTTAAAAATATGATTCTTAGCTATATTTATAACATTTGTTATCTCTATTACTAGGAGTGGCATTTAATGCTTATTAAGTAAATATACAGGATGTAACTCGCAAACCGGAAGTCGTAAAAATAAATTATTGAGTCCTAAAAGAGTAACTATACCCTATAAAAATCCTTCAAATTTTAGAATAATATATTTATAAATAAAAAAAATAAACATCTGCGGTACGCCTGTGGGCAGTTTATACTTTTGCAGAAAAAATTTGAATTACTCTATACTATTTTTAAAAATGAAAAAAAATAGTTATTGGGGATAAGAAAATAAGGATAACTGATAAGAAGATCTAAATACATTGCTTTCTACCTGCAATTGGAGCACAACAAAAATATTACCGAAAAACTAACAACAAAAATAAAAACTTTGTCGGCTTTTCAAAAGGAGGTAAAGTTATACTAAGATGTTTTTAGGTCATTACAAAATGCACGTACTATAGATGACCTTGCATTTGTCAATAGGCCATATAGGGGCGGCAGATTTTAAGGGAAGCTCACCTAATTTCCAGAGGATAAAGTCAAACAAGTTCACCAGTTGTCTCTTCTCTATATGGAAGCAGAGATAATGAACACCATAAACTATGATGATATTATAGATGATTTTGCTATTAAAAAGTCCCGTAAAAATTGTAATTCTTGTGTCTTTAATGCCCTTTCTTAAACACTAATTCATTCTTTTAATTAACTTTACTACATATGGAAAATTATTATTTTAGAAAGGTACATGGGGCGGCGGAAATAAAGTGGCCTACCCTCGTAAAAAATATAAATCCGGCACTGACTATAGACACTATAGTCAGGGCACGAAATGCACAGAAGCGTTAAGCTATTTAGGCACATGGAGCCTACTAACCAAGGAATTGCTACCTTAACATCGTATTTCCTTAAATAAAAATAAAAAAAAAACTTTTAGTATTCTAATTATTAAAATTTAAAATATATTTTGTACTTACATGTCAATAAGAACGATATCCTTGTTTTCTTCACACCGTAAAATATTCTCCATGCTGCAGTTAACACCTGAATCTAACAGGTCCACTTATAGGGATTTCATTTGCAACATTAAAGTAAGTTTTTAATGTGTTTAGCTCTACAACAACTATGCTTACAATTAGTGTATCTAAACTAAAATGCTAGCGAGAACCGGGAAAAAAAAAGCATATTTAGATCAAAATACAGACTGTTGCAGAAACACATTTAGCAACATGAAAGCTATTTTACCATATCCATAGCTAGAATAACATTCCTTTATAATTTTTATAAAATAATAGGAATCTATTTTAACCAGTAAAATTCTAAATTTTGGCGAAACCGCTCTACTAATCTGTAATAGCTAAATAAACAAGTAAGTCGAGGTTTGTTTGCAACAAGACACGCCGCGACGGTAAAAACCGTAGCACATCAATCAAAACTCGTGATTTCGCGCGCCATAAAACAACCGCTTGAGATGCTTTACCGACGAAAAGAGGAGAAGGATAACGCGTCGGGAGAGAGTTCGATCCCCGCGCGCTGGCGAGAAGATGTTCAGTAGAACAATTTTCGATAAATTAAGCTTGGCTGAAAGTTTTTGATTCTTTACGATAAGAATCAAAATAAGAAAAAAATTCTCTTGGGCAAATTACCAAAATGGTCTCTTAAGTGATAACCAAATCGTAGTTTTTCTATGGTAATATAAATATTATTACTTTCTTTGTGTTTAGACCAAGAAATGTGGCTAGCACATCTCTTTTTAACCAATTTATGTCATAAGTTTTCTGGCTTCATGCCCATTAACACCCCTTTTGATTAGCATAACAAGAGCTATTAAAATGGTAGTTTAATGATTGATCGGTAATCAATTTCCATATGTTTGTGTGGGGTTCTTTGGAATTTAACGATAAAATTTGATCAAATTTAAGGAAAAAAATACAAATGGTGGATGTGCTTTTAAAACTTAGATTTTTCTCTGGAGCGCTGACAAAATAAGCTTTTTCAAATCCCAAAATGAAAATTTTCTTTACTAAAGTGATTCCCTTGAAGCGAATAACATCTGGTATATATTTTTGTGGTCCCGAATTTTAAGATTTAAAAAAAAATTGAAAATCCTGAAGCCGCCACTGAGGGAAGATACCTTTTAAAACAAGACATAAATAGACTGGTCAAATCCAAAATAATAAGTACATAAAGTTATTACTTAAAAAGAAATAATTAAAATATTTCAACAAAAAACTTTTTAATAAGAAAATACCTTTGAATAAAGTATATTATGTAGTAACTACCAAATGTTTACGTGATAGACCTAAACAATATAGATCAACAATTATTATTAAAATTAGGGATAACCAAAAATTGAAAATTTAGCCTCTGTTTAACACTGAAATAAACATTTTTATTAATAAGTTAAAGTCGTAAAAAATAATAATAAATACCGAAAATAAACATTACATTTTGTCCTCAAAATCTCGATGACAACAATAAGGGTATCTTGAATACAGGGGATGATATTGGTAGGGCTGATAAGTCATGGTTGTCTACCGGGTTAGCACTTAATCAAGGCTCAAGTGCCTATAATCTACTGGCCTGCACTAAAAACTAAGGCACTACACAAACGTCTGGTTGTCTCCAGTACGATGATATGAACAAAATAGTTAATAAAATCGTATTTGCAGTTATTTTAGCATAACATGAATATTTCATTAGGGAGATAAGCAAAAGCACAGGAAATAAGGTTTATTTGATGCGGGCGGGTCGTTGATTAGGTTTGTGTACAGAACAGTCAAGTCAACAAGTTAAAAATCGTGTTAATTCGAGATAAAGTTCTAAAAATGAGCCATAGCTCCTCTGGATTCCGCAGGCTATCTAAAAAAATGTATTTGAAGGACTTTTTAGCTCGCAAAAAGTGCAAAGTGATTAACAAATTAAGTTGAAAAAAAAGAGCTTTCCATCACGCTAATAACTTCAAAACTAGAAATTAAAAAAAAAGCTCCTTAAAGAAAGAAAAAAATTTTCAATAAAAAAAAGGTCAAACTTCCGGAGGTTATCACCTATATTTATAATAATAATTAAACACTAAAAATAGGTCTCCGCGAGACCTCTACGGCATACCTCCCAAAGCAACTACGCCACAGAAAATATATATTTTTTGAGGTATTAAAGGGTTAGTCTACTCGGCTCTAAAAAAACGGCATTTTCGCTTTTTTTTAAGCTTCTATCAAAATTGTTAATAAAAAAAGATGTTTGGCCTATTAAACACACTTTTTACTGCTAGAAACTTACTTTTTGTATAATTTTAAAAATTATGTATACATAATAGTGCACTTAGGTAATGGTAACGCTTCAAAAAGTAGACAATGAGTTACGTTGTCCATTTCTCTGGAACGAATCATCTGAAATTAAAACATTTAGTGGCGTTAAATTAGGTATAACAGTGGGTTCGATTCGACCTACCATCATGTTACATATAATTAACAAAATGGCGGACTATTTTAGAAAAGAATATTTAACAAGTGTCTTTTTTGTGGTTTTTGCTTTTAAAAAATTATTAAAAATTAAAATTTTGAAATGATAAATCGAACTGATACATCTGAGGGTTATCTGGTTAAAATATCATGAGAATTGGTTCAGTCTAAGAATTGAGCAACGTAAGGTCTAAAAACGTAGTTTCGTGATAAACGCGTTTAAAATTTTGACAAAAAAATTACCATACAAAATTCCTTCTGCTTCTTCCAGAATTTGACTTTTTTATCTAATTTATCTTCT
The DNA here is from genome assembly GCA_019359885.1 of Listronotus oregonensis. Taxonomy (NCBI): domain Eukaryota; kingdom Metazoa; phylum Arthropoda; class Insecta; order Coleoptera; family Curculionidae; genus Listronotus; species Listronotus oregonensis. The sequence goes on along the minus strand of JAHBCN010003505.1, from coordinate 45,289 downwards.
CTAAGCTTTATTCTGCCTTCTTTGGAAGCGTCTAATCATTGGCGGTTTGCTAAAGCTATGCGCACTTGTCGCGTGTGACGCGCGCTCGGATAATAAAACGTAAGAGATAAGAAAAGTACATTTGATGCTCAGGTCATTCTAAAAATTTCGGACAATGTTATTGCATAAACTTTCGAAAAATAGAAATTGAAAAAAAATTAAAATGATCCCGAGTAGACTAGCTTATAATTATTAATTAAAAAATGATGGTATACTCGATACTCTATATATATATATATATATATATATATATATATATATATATATATATATATATATATATATATATATATATATACAGTGCTTCATTTCAAAACGAACCACCCTAAATATCTTTAAAAAAAAACACTGACCAAAAAAACAAAGAAACACGTCGATTTAGATATACAGGAAGTTTAATTTCGTCATTTAATAAAATTTTATCGGTCACCTCCTAACCTCCAGTTAACCTCACTTTGATATGTCAAATGGCAACCCCCATAGTGTGTACATCATTGTAAGCGGCATGAAATTTGCTATCCAACTTAGTACTAAGCTTTAAATCGATGGACGTAGAAGCGACTTAGAAGTAAAAATGTGTGTTAATTAGTTTATCGTGTTCAAATAATTTATTTTATCAAATGCTCAAAATGTGCGCCGTTATTGAGGGAGACAAGCTATTTTGAAATTCCTCACTCAGACTATTTTTAGTGTGCATTCATTCCAATTATTATTTTTGTGTTACCTGCTACAACCAAAACACTGCAATAGCACAAGTTTTTAAGACGTTTAGGAACCAGTTAAATATTACTGTTAGAGTTGTCATTTTGACATCGTTAGTTTAAAATTAAGAATCTTGATTTTAAAATGGTGTATACTCCTAGCGAGAGAGAATAGAAATAATTTTCCTATATGGGGCTGAAGATCGATGCGAGCGTAGAACCGCCAGAGTATTCAATGAGAGGCATCAAGAAATAAAAACGTGGGGCATAAATATGTAATGGAATTTGTGCGTAAGTTTGAAGAAACTGAATCTGTATGCAACAAGAAAAGTACTAATGAAGGGTTTGAGCAAACACGCCAGGTTGAGGAGGAAGTACTAGGACAGTTCTGTAGATCCGACGTTGTCTATTCCAAAAGTTTCTAAGCTGACCAATATTTCTACGGGTTCCGTGCACAAAATTTTGAAAAAGAATAAGTTTTTCCATACAAAATACAAATTCTTCATGAACTCAACGAAGACGATTATGATGAAGAATAGAATTTTGCGAATCAATGTGCCAGCGAATTGACAAAGACCCTTATTTGATCAAAAATATCTGCTTTTCTGACGAATCAACTTTCTTCTTAAATGGAATTCTTAATAGACATAACTGCAGATATTGGGATAATGAAAATCCGCACATATTTCAGGAAGGACATACTCAATTTCCAGAGAAGATCAACGTTTGGGCAGGTATTTATGGAAACAATATCGGGCCATTCTTTCTGGAAGAAAGACCCAACTGGGCAACTGTATCTGAACCTTTTGGAAAATACGATATACCCTTCTATCGTCAATCTTTGGAAAATCAGGTGGATGCAAATGGTGCTATGGAACTCAGTGAAAAATAATTTGCATTTCTAGCAAGATGGAGCCCCTCCCCACTATGCTTTAGCAGTTCGAGAGTGGCTCAATGAACAGTTTCAGGCACATGGATAGGCAGACAGTGCCATCAGATAGCCAGCACGGTCTCCAGACTTAACTCCTCTAGACTTTTTCCTCTGGGGTTATTTAAAAAGTAAAGTGTACAAACGCCACCTGCAAATATTTAAGAACTTAAATGTAGAATTACACTAGAATGCAGAGGTATTACCAGACAAACTTTCATAACGTTCGCGAAAGAATTTCAAAACAGACTTTATTATTGTCTCGCCAATAACGGCGCACATTTTGAGCATTTGATAAAATAAATTATTTGAACACGATAAACTAATTAACACACATTTTTACCTCTAAGTCGCTTCTACGTCCATCGATTTAAAGTTTCTTAGTACTGTTGGATAGCAAATTTCATGCCGCTTACAATGATGTGTCACACTATGGGGTTGCCATTTGACATATCAAAGTGAGGGGTTAACTGGAGGTTAGGGAGGTGACCGGAAAAAAATTTTATCAAATACGAAATTAAACTTCCCCCCTGTATATCTAAATCCGGCCGTGTTTCTTTGTTTTTTTGGTGGTGTTTTTTTAAAGGATATTTAGGGTGGTTCGTTTGAAATAGAAAGCACTGTATATATATATATATATATATATATATATATATATATATATATATATATACTATATATATATATATATATATATATATATATATATAAATAAATTCCTGTTGGAAACAAGTTTGAATTCTAAATCCAATGAGCTATTGCTCATATTTTTGGGGGTTTTATCTCGAATTAACACGCCTCTGGACTTGTTGACTAGACTACAATACGAGGTGACACCTATTAATATTAATAATATCTTCAATATGTGCACAAGTTTTCTGTAGAGAATGAAATTTCCTATTGAAATGGCACCCTCTTAAATTGAAAAAAATGATTGTAAAATAAATGCAAAAAAACCAATTAAAGAAAACACAAAAAATCGCATTTTTTTGTTTTATTAGATTTTTGTGAACAACTTTTTTCTGAGACAAGATAGGTATAGGTCTTGCTTTAAAATAAGCCTTAAAAAGTATTTTTTAATTTGATAAAGATTTTTGATTTTTACCATTTTCATCTATTTTAACCGTTTTTTTATAAGATTTTTTTATTTTCTTAAACAAAGGCAATTGCTTTGGAGGGGTTAATTTTAAACCAAACCACCCCAAAGTTGTATTTCTAAAAATAAAAAAGTGTTTGATTCACTCTAAAATTTTATTAGCGTTTAATTATATTTAGTATGTCTCCGTAAGTTGGAACCATATAAAAACCTTTTTATTATTAATTTTACGAAAAAAAGTTATTCTTTAAAATAAGTTCTGCATCGTCTAAAACTTAAAATGCAACTATCAGATATTAAATTTTTTCAGGCGTATACGAGGTTAGTCAAAAAATATGAATTTCGCCCAAGAGTAAAGCACCTACCTTTATTTCTGACAATATTAGACAGAACTTATTAGATTAGACAGAATTTATACAGATTTCTCTAAGGCGTTTGACCAGCTCGACCATGGTATTTTGCTTGCAAAAATTTTTTGAAACGTATTTCTAGAATAAAAATAAAAATTTAGCTGTAGTTACATGTAAGATGCTCTGACATACAAATGAATTGTTGATAGCAAGAAATGTTTGACAGCGGCTTTCAAAACGTGTTGGAATTTATAAAGGATATAAAAAATAGTGTTATTAATTTGTAAAGAAAAAATTAAAATCTAAAATATTAAAAATAACAAAACCTAATTTTTTATCGTAAATAGGTACATTGCATATTTAAACGTGGTTTTTAGTTTTAATCAACTTTTTTTTATACCAATTTTCGATATTGTCAAAAATAAAGGTGCTTTACTCTTGGGCAAAATTCATATTTTTTGACAAACCTCGTATATCGCCATTTTAGGTTTCAATATGCAGAACTTATTATGAAGAATAACTTTTTGTAAAAGTAACAATAAAAGTTTTCCATAAAGTGGTAAAACGTAAATGTTAAAAAACATGTATCTGTCAAATTTTAAAGAAAATACACTTTTAGCGCTTATTTTAAATTTAAAAAGTTGAGGAACGACACCTAAAGAAAAAAATAGAAAATATTTGTTTGTAATTAGTTCCTTGAATTTATATTAAAAAATCATCTTTAAAAGGTTCTTTTGATAGCAAATTTCATTCTCATAAAAAATCCTTTTTCATATTTTTACTAGAAATACATAGTTTTCGAAATAATTAGAAATTTTTAAAATGATGACAAAGTTAAATTTATCCATAATTAGCACGCAAAAGCCATAATCAATGCTCTTACTAATTGGTTTCTAAATACCTCTTTTATTCCTTTAAGCCTGCAAAAATTATACTTTTTACAATACATTTTTTATTTTATTGTTATTACTTCAATATTATTGAAAAAGATAATTTTATCATATAGTTATCTATTAAGTAAAAATAATTCTGAATTTAAAAACACGAATTCGAGTTAAATATCTGAATTCAGGGAAAAAAAAAACTAGCAAATTCCGAGTTTTTAATGTCGGAATTCTGACTTTACAATCTCGGAATTGCAAGAAAAGATAATAGTTATTAAAAAAGAGGGTAATTGTCTCGAAAGTTGCCTCCTCCGATTTTGACCATATTTGGTATACGGGGGTTTTTTAGGGCGCTGATTACGAATCTGTCAAAATATTTTTTTGGTAATGTTTCGTTTACAAGATATTTATCATCAAATTTGGAAATCAAACTAACCACATTTACACTATATTCCCCCTTCTTTTTGTACACAATTCTTGATTTTTACACTAAAGTGGCATACAATATTTTATAAACACCTTAAAACCTTGTATTTTTATTTATTTTACACATTTTTTTTATTAGATTGCGAACTTTCAAGTTCAAAGGCAGCGGCCATTTTGCTTATAAAATTACTAGTGAATAGATAGTTGCGGCCACGTTGGGGCGTGTAAAAGTGGAGGTTTGCAATTAAATGGAAAAAGGTGTAAAATAAATATAAAAACAAGTTTTTAAAAGGTGTTTGTAAAATATTGTGTGCCAATTTGGTGTAAAAGTCAATAAATCTGTGCCAAAAGAAGGAGGAATAGTATAAATAAGGTTAGTTTAATTTCCAAGTTTGATGATGAATATCTCGAACAGGCGTTGCGCCGAAAAAAAAAATATTTTTTCGGACTGGTATCAGCGCCTGTGTAAACAGTCAAATTGAAGAAGAGCTCGAGAACTAGTAAAAGTTTAAAAAAATATATATTTTTAAAACATCTCGCATTTTTAAGACTGTAGTGACAGAATAAAACCAATTTATGGATGGTATGAATCAGTAGATTAAGATCCACCAGTTACCAAAAATATTAAATTCTATAAACAGTTCACAATCCCATACCATGTGTACGAAATCATAAGTTTGGCATTTCTTTTCTTAAAATTAAAAAAAGTTTTGGTTCTTTTTTTAAAGTTCAAAATAAATCTAACCATCAAAAATTCCTACAAATCTGTTAATTTTCTAGGTTTAGGCAACACTGCTCTAAAACCCTTGAAACAGCAGAGCATGCAAAAATCAATAACTATAAGCTCTTCGCACGACAAAAACATCTATGTTAAAACAGCAAGCAAATTCCTCTACTCACATTTTGTCTTCCTCTAAAAAGTAATCGTACTCTAAGTCCAGCATGCCTCCTTTCTAAAATCTAGCCAAAAACCTATATTATTTTTCTAGCTATAAACTATACTTTTAATTTCGATAAAACTGACAGATTCCGGAAGATTTTTATGACAAACTGGGACGTTGACATATCGACTCCCCCTTTTTGCCAGATTGCAACGCGTCGCGTCGTTTATAGAGGAGAAAAAATAGTTCTATTATTCAAGCCTTTTGATCACTTTTAAGTTAACTTTTTGTCATAAGTAGCATGACTTTTTTTAATTATTTTCTGTCTTTTCCAACAGTTGTTTCTGTTCCTCATAAAATGTCCAAAATTGTTTTTAATCGACTTCAAATAAAAAGATGATTTTAAAAAATTAAATCGATTTAAAAACATAAATTCGCTTAATGCAATAATTTGGGGTCTTTTTTAAAACGTTTCCCGATTTTCATGTCTGAAATATAATTGGGGAAAATAAAAAGCCGCTTTGCTAACCAGAACTAACCATGACCGACTAGAACTTAGGGCTTTTCAATTTGTCTAAATTATCCCTACATAGTAAACAAAATTTTAACATTAGAAAAAACCCGGGAATATAAAATTACACTTTTGAAAAAATTTATAACTTCTACCGTATCAAAAATTATAAAAATTTTGTTAATAACTTCTACGTAGGGATTTTAAAAAATTTAAAAACCCCTAATTTTGGTCGGCATGGTTTTTTTGGTTTAAACAAACCCTTTTTATTTCAGCATAAAATGCGGGGAGGGTTTTAGAAAAGACCCCCAAGTTACTCTACACTTTAAAAATTTATTTTTTTAGGTTATAACCCCTGTCAAGAACCCAACCGCTGTATTCACACATCGTCGTTTTGGTTGGGCCCAGTAGGATCTTTTCGGACATGCGCTAGAGGGTTTTGGGGGTTAAACGGCAAAAATCTTGGCCACCGTATGGACCGGGATCCGAAGCTAAGATGAACACAAGGCTTAACTCAAGGTGTTAGCATACCGTGCGTGTGAATGACATACTGTCCTTAAAAGGTGTCCCCAACGGGGCCTCTGAGATACAGGGCGACCTTTCGGAGTCTAGCCTTATTGCGGTAATGCGGGGCTCTGCCGTGGTGGACTATTACTTCCCCACTCCAAACAGAAAGCGGACAACATTCATAGGAAAAAAAGTGACTAAGGTGCGCTGACCGAAACGAAAAAATCCGTTTCGAGAGGTGCCACTCAAGGTCCCGAAAGCAGACAAAGGTGCGCCGAAAAAAAAACAGGTGCTTAGGAAGGGTTTCCTGAATCCAAACAAAAAAGGGGGACAAAACCGCCTTTATAGGGAAAAAAAGGGGTTTCCCCGGCAAACGAAAGCGGATAGGACCGTTTTCATAAGATAAGGCCGGAGATGCGGCCTCAGAAAAACATCTGGTTCCTGTAACAAGGACCTGGTAGCTACCCACGTTCCTAGACCGGGAGAGGAGGGCATGTGGATCTAATCGTCTGCTCGTCATACTCCCAGACAGGGCACCAGAATACATCAGAACACCTTGTGCTCGTGCCGGTAGCAACACGAGTAGAGGAGATTAAGAACTCCTCCCAATCTGGTATGGTTCATTAGAAGTCTGATCTATTGGGAGAAATATAAAAAAGATGTGAGCCACAATAGACAGCGGTCGCAGTGGAGGGCGTTAAAAAATCACTCACTTTAAACCTACCTGTCAAGAAGCTCGCCAGCCATAATATCCGGGATTTCTCTGGACGGAAGTAAAAAATAACTTAAAATAATATTATAATATATTTTTTTAGTGTCCCTATTTGACACTTTTATTTTCGTAATTGTTAGTTCTGTGTGTGTGCTCTGTGCTCTTTTTGGGTTAAACTTAAAATGGTAAAATTCAAATTTAAAAATTTTCGCTTGCTTAAAAGATACGGGGGAAAATTTAAAAAAATTGTCAATTTTAGAATGACCCTATATTTTCTTAGTTAAAAGAGATACAGAAAAATGTTTTAGACAAAAGTTTTTATAAGATTGCTGAATAATCCGCTATTTTCAGAATAAGTATAGGTCAGGTTCAAATTCCCCTTTTTTTAATAGAATAGCATATTCATTTCCCTTTTCAAAAAAACGGGTGTCCCAAATATGTGGGCAGTCTCTCGAAATCTAATAAAAACTTAAAAATATTATGACAAGTTCCCATAAACTTTTTCCTATGACCCTCCCTAGGAATACATAAAAACGGACGCTCTGAAAATCGTTTTTTTTTAACTTTTAAAATACTGGGCGTAATTTAATTATTTTTTTTTAATAAAATTTACAAGATAAGTCTTCTTAAAATGAGTCCATTAAATCATATTTGGCTTATTTGTTTGGGGGACGGGCTAGCTCTGACAAATAATTCTTTTTTTTTAAAACTCTGTATGATAAGGCTTAGAAATTTTTTAAAATTTCATGTAGAATTTAAAAAAGCTAATATTATATTCGCCATGCCTTTTTTAACCACCCTTTATACTCAAAAATAATTAAAACTATGTACAGTGACGGCCATTAAATTTGGGCAAAAAATTTGTCAAATTTAACTTTTCGCCAATTTTTTTAAATCGTTCTTTTTTGTTTTATTTTTTAATTACCATAATTAAAGCAAAAGGTAAAAAAAATATTTATATTTTAAAAAAACTAAAAATTAATAAATTAATTAACAATTTAATAAATTCAAACAAACATAAATATATTTTAACATAAGCCCCAAACATTTTCCATAACATTTTACATTCGGTACTGCGGCCACATAAAACCCTATACGCTGCTTTTCCCATCCATTCATCGACTTCCCCGGGCCCCATGACGGGACACTTATCTTGCTGAAAGATAAATTTCTGTCCGAAATGATCCAGTACAGAAGAAATCATATATTCTGAAGTAATCTAATAACCTCCCATTAACCTTTTTCCCTTTCCCATAAAATAAATACACCAAGTCCTTGCACTTAGCCACCCCCAAACATTTACCAAATCGCCACCCGTCCTTTTGGGTATATTTTTATCAAATATGTTCTTTAGGCTATATCTAGTATCCCATTTAGCACGACTGAAACATTTTTTCATCGTGAATATTATTTTTTCCCCAAAAAAATCAATTCCTAAAATTGTAGGGCATCCAATGCGTTTTCTTTATTTGTATTTGTTAAAAACGGTTTTACGGCTGCCGGGGGCAGCCAATTCGAAATTGCCTTGTTCTTCCCGTGCTGTTCTAACCGATGCTGGAAATTGTTTTCCCCTTTTTTTGCTGTAACTACAGATTTAAATGGTTGGTTTCTCAAAACATTAATAAATTTTTTGTTCTTGTTCGATAGTTTGGGTGCCCCTTCCGTCTTTCTTAAAAAAATTTTGTTTTCCGCCATTTTTTAAAAAAAATGAATGTTCTCTTTGGGATGTAAGTTCTTCCCCCCACATTCCTTTCTGGCCAACCTCTCTCAATATAATGAATAATTAATAAATTTTTGATCCAAAGTTAAGTTTGGCATTTTAAAAAATATTTTTAAACGACAACGGACACCTGTTTTTTTTTATTAAGTTTTTCAAAAAAAAATTGCCCAAGATTTAATGGCCGTTACTGTACCTTAACATTCTCTAAAACTTTTGTATTTAACGTTTAAAATAGGGTTTTCCATTAAGAAAATGTAAAATTTATGTCGTATCTCTTTTGCTTTAATTCAAATTATTTTCTTAAGTTTTTTTATTCTACGGGTTTCCAGCAAAAACATGCCCGTCACCTCTTACATCCTACGGATATAGTTATTTTCCTAACAAGTGCGCAAAGTGATACTTTTCCGCAAGCGTTAGGAATGATTATTTTTTAAATTATGTTTAATCTGAAAGAACTACTACAACATATTTTTAAATGGGAATTATTTGTTGATAACATTTACAGCAAAAGAACAGTTATTAGCATATTGTAAATTAATTGCAGAACCTGTAATTTCATTTAGCGGGTGGCTTATTGTACGGCTTGATGAAGGTTGACTTAGCTCAGGAGGGGAGTTGTTCATGGTCAATATTTTATTCGACATATCCTTTTTCTGATTTGTGGATTCATCAATGTAGCTCTCAGCTACAGCCATTGATTTCCAGCCCCCAAGTCGCTTGACATTGGTAATTCCTTCTCCAGAATCCGCTAACATAGTCGCAGAGGATTGACAAAAACTATGTCCAGTGTACTCTTTTGGATTTTTTAATTTTAGGTATGCACAATTTCTGAAGGCATTTTACCTATTGAATTTATTCCCACACATTGCGTACTGCATGCTCCTTGTTTATACTGGACAAAAAAACGTCTGTGTGGGGTATGTGGTTTTCGCAAATTATTTGTTTCATCGGACACTACAAAGATTCTGGAAGTGTTATTTTTACTGTCAGGAATTTTCACCACTATCAAATTTTCATTATCCTGTATGTCATCAATCATTATTTTTGTAAGTTCATCTCTCCTACAAGCACCGGCTAATCCAAAATTGTAGCAACCTTCATTAGAAGGTGAATATTCTCAGGTGCTTCTTTCATGAATCTTGAAACTTCTTCTTTGCTGAAAGTTTTTGATTTTTGGCTGGTATCCCACGTTTTGGTGTTTAAGTAGTGATGTTAGCTTAAAATATGAACTTAAATCAAGGTTCCTTTTCACTTTGAGGACACATTTTAACATAGAGTACTTACTCCATTCGGTTTATATGTTTTTTGCAAATCCGCAAAATATGCCAAGAACACTTCTTCTTTAATACTTTTTGTCCCCTTGCTGGAGCACCAGTTTTCGAAATGACTAAATTGATTCTCATATTTTTCACAAGATTTTGCTGGTAATAAATTCAAACTTACGGTTGCATCCAGGATAGAATCTGGTAGCTCCTCATCGGAACTACTCATTTTAAATAATTATTTTTGTCGGATTTTTATTTGATTAAAAAAAGATTCTATGACGCCTTTTCATTAAAAATGCTTGTTTGTATTGAATTCATTTGTGCAATTGCTTGTTCATATGAAAACGAAGAAAAAATCTGACATGTGTTAAAATCCCAAGATTACATATTGTTGCTTGACTTGTTATAATCATTTATTTATTATTATACGGGGAAATTTTAAAAAAATTTTTTTTTTTTGTGTTTTAGTTGAAATATTGAAAATTACGTAGTAACAAACAGAGAATAAACTAAAACTTGCAATAGCTTCGTATATTGCATGAAATAGCCTACAATTACTAAAATACATATAAATATTGCTTACCTGTAAGATTTTAGAGTAGTTTTACTTTTCCGCACGGCGTGCAGAAAAGTTCACTTTGCCGCACGCCGTTCGGAAAAGTGCAACTTTGCGCACTCAAATGCGTGCGGAAAAGTGGACTTTTCCGCACGCTGGTAGGAAAATATATTATTATCATTTCTGATGCCCAGCACCAAAAATTTTGTTTGTTAACTTCGCCATTGAGGCAAAGGATCGTTGTTAAGAAGATCGAAGAAAATCCCGCAAATGTATTTCTGTGGTCCAAATAGTCATTTTATAAATAATTATTGAATTGTCAGACAATTGTAAGTTGCGATCGTAGATTTTTAAATTTGCAACATTTTTTTAAAAAATATCTCACTTTACAAACAAAATTTTCGAAATTCCCTATTTAACCTTTCTTCTATGTCCAATATCCTAATACCCTCATGGGACACAATGTAGACTGAATAAGTAAGTATATCAATTAAGACATCCTTTAGGGCTCTACTTGTTTATTCCTTTATAGGTAAAGCGGGATCCTTAAGGTAATATTGGCGCAAAGAGTAAATGTAAAACAAAAACGCATCGCATCGAAATCATCTTTTGTCGCAGGAGACGCTTTCCAGGCCACCTGCTACCGTAACACCGTTCTCACTGGCTATCACGGACACCTGTCATCCTGGAGAAATTGGACGAAAATCGCAGTTTAATTAACTGTATTTCTGTAACTATAACATAAAAAAAGAAATAGAATAAAGTAGCAAAAAAAATTAGGCAGAAATTAGAAATTCACTCGATGGTCTAAAAAGTATTATTGAAATTTTGAGGATTTATTATTAATTATGACTAGGGGATCCATTAATTACGTGAGGTAATACAAAAGATAGGGGGAGGGGTCCAGTAAATCTCATGCAATATCATCCAGAGAAAGCGGGGGCTCATTTAAAATCTTACGTCAACTTTTTAATTCAAAGAATGTACATTTATTACCGACAATTAAAAAAAATGACTAATTCGTTTTTTATTTTTTTTTTGTGTCCAATTTTGTTCGCAAAAAAATGTTCATGGCTACTGAATGTTTTTATTATATTAAGGACAAATAAAAAATGACATAGAAAGTTTTTAAAAGAAATTAAAAGTAGGAGTTTAACATCTTGTAAAACAATATCTATAACGGGTAAAATATATTTAATTAATCAAAAATTATAAAGTAAATCTCATATTAGAAAAAGGGGGGGTATGACAGCATCTAACCAAATCTTACCAAGAGGGGCTGATGTGTCAAAATTAAAAGAAATACGCGTACATAATGGATGCTCCCCCAGGTCTTCTTACTAGTAATATCACAAGAGCTTAAATTATTGCTGAAAATTTCTTCGAGCTCATAAATATTTTGAAAATTATCCCGAGCTGAAGAGGACAAAAATTTAGTAGGCAGTAAACATATTAAAAAATGTTTGGATTAGCAAAGAAAATAAATGCTTAGGAAGATAATTATTAAAGTTTACTTACAAATACATGCTGGAATGGCAGAAAATCCTTTTGGTCCCTTGCCAAAAACACGAGTTAAAATTTTTGTACTATTTTTTTTCCACCCCTAACATACAAAGATAAAATTATTTTTACCCCTAAAGCAATGATTAAAGCAATGGTTGCTTAACTTTTGTTTAGCAACCAATGATAAGAGCACTTAAGCAAATATTGAATTTGCCACGGACCCCTTGTATTTTTTTTGCTGTTAGTAACCAAGACCTATTTGAATTGGCATATTAAACAATATTTTAAATATTTTTATTAATAATAAAGAAAAATAGTAAAAATAAATATGAAAGTATATTTCTATTCCTAACTTAACAAATACGATTTTTAAGCCCGATTAATACGACAATACTTAGGCTGATGCTCTTACTCATGGCTACACGCATGTCGTCGTTTGTATCCCAGTGTTTATGCGTGTTCGCTTTTAATTAATAACAGATTTAATTATAATCCAAAATTCTAAATATCTACAGGGTTATTCATTTTAAAGTAAACCAGGCTTTATTTTTGAACTTCCTTGTACTTTTTTAAAAAACGAATATAGCCATTTCGTGCATTTTCTCCGTAGAATTCAACAATCTAATCAGAAAAACATTTGAAACAAAAACAAAAGAGTTACAGCAAGAGTGATGTATTTTTTAAATGGAATATCCCGTATATTTTTATATTAATAGATAGAGATTTTCACGAGGAATATGGTGATATAGGGGTTGCTGGGTTTATTTCCTGCGGTTCTGCTGCAATTGTGGAAAAAAATGAAAAAATTTCATGCAAGTTTGACAAGTTGCCTTGTAAAAACAAACTTTATGGTTTCTAGGCTGTGTTGCTATGTACCGTTACCAACAACAAAGATCACAAACGACGCTTACGATTTTATTAATTTTCAATGAAACTCAAATGAATCGGTTTGGAAATGTTTTTGAAAGTAAAATTAATGCGGCTGTTGAAAATAGTGTTCCACTAAATACTCAGAAAACTCCACATCGATTGGAGCAATTTATGAATTTTGCCAAACAAAAATTACCAATTACTCCAGACAACAACTACAGTCGAGCTAAATTTAATCCTCAAGGACTGGGCATGGAACATGCGTAAAGCTAATGGGGAAGACTACAAAGGAAAACAAGTTCAGCTTCTTTAAATATGGACGACTACTACAAGATGGTCTCCTTATGGGATGAGACAACCCCAACCGGGTTGCAGCGTAAATTTTATTTTATTGCAGCAGTTGGGCTTGCTTGGAGGGGCAGAGAAGCGGCTCGTTGCTTAACAGAACATTTTAAAGAAGAAATTGATAATTATGGAATCAAAACAGGTGAGATATTGCTTTTTAATTTTGCAACAAAATCTGTAAATGTTTATTGTAACTTGGCAGAAAAAACGCTTATATCAAAACAAAATATGTGCACATACTTTTTATCTTGGCGTAAAATCTGTTTTCGCAATTTTTTAATGTCTTTTTTGCAGTACCTTGTATAAATCACGTTTTGCCATTTTTTTTGGCATCTAAAATTTGCTAGCTGTACCAAGGGCGTAGCCAGGATTGTATATAAGGGAGGGCAGATAAAGAAAATCCCAGATTATATTGTTTGTTTTGATCGTTGTTTTTACCATATGAGTTTCACATAAGCAGTGGAGGTAGTAATTAAAAAATATATATGTAAATCAGAAATAGCTTAAATGAATGCGAGCGGCGACCGATGAAGGCGCACAACATTGGCTGATCAGTTGCCTCACCTCTCACCCCATATCCCCCCCACCCGCTCCGTTCCTAAATCTATTTTCGTTAGGGTTCTTAACTACTTTTTGTTCTTTTGGGTTTTTACAAATTGTTTTATGATTTATTTTTCTATAACAATAAAAACTACGCTACCCTTGTCGTTATAAGTGACATTTTTTAGAGTAAGAAATGAGGTAAAAAAATTATATTAGTTGGATTTCACAAGCCAGCCTTTAAGCCTGTTAGTTTCTTAGGTCTTATAAGAAGCGTCGCAAGTTATGAAGCTCGTCAGAATCACAGTTTACCAGCGAACGACCGCTCTTCTAAGGGGGGGCAGCTGCCCCTCCCTGCCCGTACCTCGCTACGCCCATGAGCTGTACTATTTTTGTAAAAAAAATCAAAAATCAAAAACGATATATAACCACTAAAATTTCTTTTGCTTTTCCAAAAAAATTAAAAGTTACTACTACTTTAAAATCACACTACAAAATATATTTTGACATTTAAGTCAAATTATGTATCCCTTGTTTCAGGAAGGATCGAGTATAACACAGTCTTCAGCAAAAATGCACAAGGTGGTGCAAAAATCTGTGCGATAGCAAGTGGTTTGTTCCTGATTCAAAAAACCCTGAGTTTTGTCCGGTACGTTTGTACAAATCCCTGTTAAACAAACGAAGGTCTAAAATAACAACAAATAGATTGTTTTTGACACCAAATTCAGCATGGCAATCCAATCGTAGCACTGGATGGTTTAAAAACATTCCTGTTGGAAGAAATGAACTGTCAAAATGGACAAAAGACGCAGCCCAAAAAACAGGTATGAACACGACAGAAGTTAAAATATCTAACCATTCTATGCGATCAACTGCTGTTACTAATCTGGCAATGGCCGGTGTAGGCGAGCAGCAACTTCACAGGGCATTTTAAAGTTCATCAAAAATAGAATAATTAAAGAAATATTAAAATTTATTTTTAACAATTACTAAAATATATATCACTTTTTGAGCACCTGTAAAAATAAAATAATAAATGTTTTTGCGTATATTTTTTTAAATTTTAGTATTTTTTCGATTTTTTTAATAAATAATGGTTAACGTTGACATTAACATTAAATTATGTTTCGACTATACCATAATTTTTTGTGGAAATTGCAAATCTAAAAAAAAACATACCATCCCATTTAAAATTTAATGGTTACAGTCCCTCCGTAAAAAATGGGAAGGCTTACAAAGTTACTTTTAACCTCAAATAGTGTCCCCAGGGCTTCCGTTGCCCCAACCTAAATTTAATTTTTTTAAATTAGCTGTTTCTTAAATATTCCCTTGTGACACGTTAAATGGATATAATTCGGCTAACCTAGTTTTCAATTTAGAAAATAGCGAAATTGGGTCGTTATAGGTGCGATGCCTATCTAACACCTAAATTCAGAGCAACGCATCTCAGTTTCCATGGCAATCGCAGGGACTCTATCTATGCTAAAGCCGATATCAATGAGGGCTGGAACTATTTTACAGGACTAATACAGATAAGACGGTTGCAAAAATGCAGTTATTGACCAAACTATAAAATTACATTACCAAAAATAACCAGAACTAACCGAATTAAGTAATGCTATTATTTTGATGGCAGGAAATATAATTTATCTGATGACAGATTTACTATTTTGGAAACACATGTATTATTTTAAGGATGAAAACAATTTCTTCCGCATAATTTACCGTCATCATGAATTAGAAGAATTTTTCATATTTATTTTGTTTTAATTGAATTAATTATAAGAAATGCCATTTGTTTTTGGGGGGAACTTCTTATCAATATCTATTATATTCAACGTTTTTTTGGAAAAAAGCAGTTTGATAATATATTTGTAAATCTATTTCCCAAGATTCATGAAAACCATTATTTATATCAAAAATAATTTTAACACTTACTTCTATCTAAAGTTTTAAATCTGTATCTTTAATACACAAAAAATATTAGTTTAATAATACTAAGAATTCTGTGCACAATACTAGTAGTCCAGTCAATCTAGACATTAAAATGGGCGTTTGCCCACAAAAGGTCGAATGTTATGTTTCTAAATTTTAATTGGTGTCTTGGCACCCCAATAGTAAGAAGGGGTAAGAAACTAAGCGAATCCAACAAAATTTTTATCGGACGAACTTTTGGGGGCCTAGAAACCTCAAAATTTTCGGACTTTTTCAGTTTTTGGCTTACAACTCGTTAAGAAAGCCTCCCACAAAAAATATTCTTTCCTAAATAAAAGTGCAATAAATTTTGCGTCGAATGAACTATAGAACATTAAAATCGGTTTGGCCGTCTAGGAGCAGTCGCTCGTAGAGCATGAAATTCTGCGTTCAGAAACCACCAGAATTTTAAAATTAACCCAATATTTAGGTGCATACCAGCAATTTCTCCATATTCCCTCAAAAAAGTCAATAGGCTAATATCAAGTATATAACAACAGAAGCATCCCATTGTGGTAATAGTTGGGGAAAATATTGACTTTCTGGTCCTTATGACAGGCCTTTGCGCTAACTAGCCCTTAACCAGAAATCTAGATATTTTGAGGCGCAAATGAACATTTTTAAATCATTTAGACGTTGTTTAACATTTTTAAACGTTTTTTAAACATTTTTTAAACACCTTTCTCTATATTCATTTTGATCACTATTGATTTTTCGAGAGTGAAAAAGTAGTATTATATTAGTATAATTCTCGACACATTGTTTAAACATTTTTTATTGTTGCTTTGGTCAAACACCCCTTCCCACTAAGTTCCTAAGTTATTTTTACAGTAGATGTCGAACCTAAAAAGGGTTTTAAACAGTTAAGTAAGAGGGTAGAATCGTCTGTTAAAATATTTGATATTAGCCTATTGACTTTTTTGAGGGAAAATGAAAAACTGTCAGTATGTACCTAAATATTAAGTCAATTTTAAAATCTTATGCTTTCATTTTATGACTTTTTTCGATTGGAGTGGCCGTTTTGGAGTTACAGCTCTTTAAAGTGCCGAAAATGGATTTTTCGAAAAAATTGGAAAAAATAGCCGTTTTTTAACGAGCGATTGCTCCTAGACTGCCAAACCGATTTTAACTGTTCCAATAGTCATTCGACGCAGTATTTATTGCACTTTAATTTAGGAAAGAATACTTTTTTGTGGAAGGCTTCCTTAACAAGGTATAACGCAAAAACTGAAAAAAGTCCGAAAATTTCAAGGTTTTAAGGCCCCCAAAAGTTCTTCCGATAAAAATTTTGTTGGATTAGCTTAGTTTTCCACTATTGGGGTGCCAAGACACCAATAAAAATTTAGAAACATAACATCCGACCTTTGTGTTCACCAAAGTCTAGATTGACTGGAGTATAGACAAAATTCTCAACTTTATTTTCCATATCCATATTGTACTTTAATAAAAAAAACTTTCAATCTAAAATTATAAAAAAATTATGGATTTTTTGATAAAAACTGATAAAAAGTTTTTGATAGTGCTTAAAAAGACCTTCATTTTTATTTTTTATGTAAGGTCCTTAAACTGATTTTAGATCGTTAGATGCAGAATTAAAAAACAAACATTTTTCCAAATATAACACCATCGAAATTTTCAACACATTAAAAGTTATTCGTTGAAAACTCATTTTGGCATCTATTTTAGTAGTAATATCATTGAATATAAATGGTAGGTGGCTATGAAAAACAATTTATTGACATTAGAGTTTCTTAATAACGTTAATTATTAGCTAGAAATTGGTTAAAGTTACATAAATGTTAGCCAAAAAATATTACAAATTAAAAATTAGGTTTATTTAACATTTAAAAGTATTTTTTAAATTAATAATTTACTCGAATTTTTATAATACGTTAAAATAAGATTTGGTAAGTTAACTAAACTCCAATGTCAATAAATTATTTTTCATAGCCACCTATTATTTTTATTCAATGGTTTTACTATTAAAATAGATGCCAAAATGAGTTTTCAACGAATAACTTTTAATGTGTTAGGAATTTCGATAGGGTTATATTTGGAAAAATGCTTGTTCTTTAAGTCTACATCTAACGACCTAAAAATATACAGGGGCTCATATTTAAAATAAGAAAAATAAAGTGCTTTCAAATTTGAAGAATTTGACACTAAATTTTGGACACCCTGTATAGTTCGAATTAACCAAAGATGACCTAAGCGACTGATATTAAGTTACTTAATAGGTTCCTTGTTTAATTCTATTAATCAAGCATTATTGCTATTTTTATTAACCTTTTAAATTCAGTGGTGTAAAACAGTTTCTTTTAATATTTAATTTTTTTCTCTGAAATAACTGAACCGATGTTGACAAAATTTTAGACAAAGATAGATGACCACAAGAGGTACCTAAATATATAAAAAATACAGAGCATTCAATCTAAAAAAATGCACCATCGTGACGTCACACTTTTTTGTAACACCCTGTATAACCAAAATTATTTTCCTGAAATGCACCGTGGGTTAAAGGTAAGATCTGCCTATATGAAAATTTTACATTAAATAATAAATGAGCTACTTAAGACGGGAGGTGAGCTGCAGGATCCTGTATAATTTATTATATTTTTTTATTATTATCATAGTTTTATTTTATTCTGCTTTGGCAAAAATGTATATTCTTAGATATGACAATAAAGCAATATTATTATTATAAATAAAATTAATTTTGGAATTTGATATAATAATAAGACAATTTCTTTTAGAGACAAAAACAATACTACAGTTTTTTTTTAATCCAACATCTTAAGGTACATGCGAATTCCTCCTCCAATAATGGAGATTAGTAGCTTCTATTTGCACACTGGTAAAAAAATAAAAGTTCCAGCCTTTAACTTTACCATCGTGCTCCACGGTCTGCGTGCGGCCGGCCCGGCTCTAGCGCTCAAACCAGTCCGGTGTCGGCTCTAGCTCGCGCGGAGCTCTCTAGGCCAGGGCACTGCGTTGCCGGATCGATGCAGCGGGGGCCCCCGAATGGGCCAAAGGGCCTGCGAAGGGCTCGATCCCGAGCTGTTGCAGCACATCCGCGAGTGTCCTTGTCCCTGTGACCATATGGGATATGGCAATTTTTTAGATTATCAGGTGAGACTAGGTCTGGACCACTCGGAGGCATTTTTAAAATTATGAATTTCAGCATGATACCCTTGTACACAGTGTTTTTAATTCTATATGAAAAGAAGTTTTGTTTATTTTTTTCCTAAATCAGTGTATATAGTCAAGAAGTGAGTTTTCTGTGAAAAATAGTTAAAACGGTACGAAAAATATGAGCGATGGCTTATTTGACGCGTATTGCAATTTTGAGAAATGTTTCATGTCGATTTTATTCTGCAAATAAAAAATGGAATTGTTGTTAAAAAAAAAAAAAACATTTTGTTTTTTGATGATAACTCAAAAACTATATAAGATAGCGGCAATTGCAAAAAAGATTCTTAAAGAGGGGGAAATTTTTGATAAAAAACTCCAAACTCCCGGATCTCTAGCGTTAATATATTTAATTTTAATTTGTTGTTAAAAATAGGGCTCCGCGCGCCCGTTTCGGGATGAGTATAAAAATCGTAAAATTTTGTTAACTTTTAAAATTCGTTATAAACAAAATAAACAAATTAAATTCAAAGTAAAAGACACGTTAACATTATTTTTTTATCAAACCTTTTATTTAATGTAATAATTCAGTTTAACTAATAACAATTATTACTATTGATCATTAAAAAAATTATCATACTAGAATTTAATTAAACCAATAGCAGTATCTAAAATATTTTCAATTTATTTTTCCATCAAGCCTATCTGGTCCATTTCAACCATGAAACGTATTGTCAGTAAATTCGAGTCCAAAGCCATCGCAATAAATAATTGTAAATGTTTAACTCAGAAGATCGAAAATACATCCAAAAAAAGAGAAGACTGAACTCTTAATATTTTACTAGATGTGGAAAAATAAACAGTGCCTTTTTTAACCAGAGCGGACCCTAGGCCACATAATTTTTTCCCCCAATACATTTAGAAAAAATATAATACCTATGTATATACATATATTTGTGTGGATACATAGATATTTATAATTTTTTGTTTTTAGTAACGTCGGAACCATTAATAAATAAAAAAAAGGAAAAAATATATTTTTATAAATTTAAACTGATTATAATTTATTCTCTTCTGCTATTAAAGTTATGCTAGTAAATAATTGATATTCATATATATATATATATATATATATATATATATATATATATATATATATATATATATATATATAAATATATATTTTAATAACTAGAATACAATAATAAGATATTTTAATATTCTAATTTGAATTTTATTTCCATTTGTAAATGACAAAATTTATTCTTAGATATAGATAAAAACTTTTATGCCAAATTCACATCTTGCTGAGGGGGCTTAAATGATGATATTTATTAAAATATTGAAGATACAACACTTCATAGTCATTCGAACAAACTAAAACGCAAAGATAAAACACATTTTAAAATATTTCAATATACTTTAAAAAATTTAAATTAAAAAAAGTATTTATAAAAAATGTAATTTAAATAAAAAATTTTTAATATTATATCTAAAATAAATTTTTTTGTCAATTTTAAGTTATAAATAATATAAAATTTCCAAAGCTTGTAGAAACTTATTAAAATACTTTATTAATTTCTATAAAATTATATACAATATTTATATATATATATATATATATAATATATATATATATATATATATATATATATATATATATATATATATATATATATATATATATATATATATATATATATATATATATATATATATTAATTAATAGCTAAAAAATAAATTTAACAAAACATTAAATATATTCTTAATTCAAATATTAATGCATAATGCATTAAATGATATATACAAAAAAATTAATAAATTAAAGTTATAGATATCCTTAATTACAAGTAATTTAACAAAAAAACGTAAAAATTAGAAATAAGAAAAAAAAACAAAATAATAAGCTTAACAACACAAAAATAAACGATTTCTAAAATGTTAAAAAAAATATTATACCATTTAAATATTGCGTTTTCGAATTTTTGCATCTGCAAACTGATTAATTACTTTATTTACATCGATTGCATTAAATATATCGCTTTCCACATTCAAAAGGGCTAATGAAGAAACATTTTCTTGAGACAGAGAATTCCTTAAATATGTTTTTACCCTTTTTAAAGTTGAAAAGGATCTTTCACCAGAAGCATTGCTTATTGGAATTGATAGATACATTCGAAGAAGAATCTCTACATTAGAAAATGTTGATATAATATTTGAATTTATTATAAACTCCAGCATATTTCTGGGGTTTTTCGGTATCTTACTATTGTGGCAAAGCTGGTTAAATTGAATAAGTTCGTCATGTATTTCGTTTATGTCAATATCGTCCTTATAGAGTTTTCGATAACCTTTACTTTTTCCTTAAATATTTCATCTGAGAATGAATCTGTAAATAATATACTGAATATATTATTTACAGAACTATAAGACTCCCTTCTTCTCCTTAATTCGGTGAAAAGCATATCACAAATGGGAAGAAAACTGTTTATTTTAAAATTTTCACTTCCTTTAAGAGTAAATTCCAAGCCTTCATCGGGGTCCTCATCAGCAAATTTCTTTCGTTTTCTATTCCTAGAGGTCAAATCTTTATAATCAGTATTTGGGTTAATGTTTTTAGCTTCACTTTCAATTTCACTAAATTGATTTCTGAGATTTTCAATAAATTGAATCAGGCTATCAAAAAGATCACAAGCCACTGTCAAATTACTATCAATCTCTTGTAGTGATTTACTTGTTGCATTTATGCGAACTAAAATGTGTCTCCAAATTACAGTCATAATGACAAACTCAAATGTGCTCATTTTGTCAAGCAAATCTTTAGCCTCTACCGAGGTAGGTGTTTTTGATTTCGGTCTTCTTTTAGCTCTTCCAAAGCCATTTTTATTTCGGTATAGCTTAGTGATATGGATTTTACGGCATCTGCTCTTGCAGACCATCTAGTGTCGGTAATTCGCTTTACGGTTGGTGGCTTGGAGCTGGAATTTGCAAGATGCTTTTGTAGTAAATTCCATCTATGCGTAGAGGCTGATAAAAAATTATACAAGCATTGAACAATATCAAAGTAAGTTGCTGCTTGCAAACAACTTTCAGCTGCATTATTTCCTGCGAGATTTAAAGAATGACTTGAGCAGAGTACGAAACTCATAAACCATCTCGCGGGCCCCTCTAGACTACGGGCCCTAGGCCCGGGCCTAATGAGCCTAGTGGAAAAAAAGGCATTGAAAATAAAATGAAATAAAATACAATAACTTTTTTAAAAATAATAGAATTACTCGTACATAAAAACATTAATTAATTAAATGTTCAAACAACCCCCATTAACAGCTAAACAATATCCCAACCGATCATAAAATTAATTTCTAACATTGAATAGCGTTTTCTAGCTGGTTTAGATTCTCAAATTTTACACTTTTATAAATGACACTTTTTAAGTGATCCCAGAGAAAGAAGTCATTCGGTGAAAGATCAGGTGACCTGGCGGGCCAAAGTATCCGGTACCGTGGACCAATAATATTGCCGAAAAAGGTCCAGGTACTGTCTAACCATACGGACATTATGGGCGGTGCAACCATTCATTTGGTACCAGATCATTTGATCTTCCCGAACAACTTCTTCCAAGGCGGGTTGAATTTGATTTTGAAATAAGTCTAAATAGGTTTCTGCTGTCAGGTTACAGTCCATAAAAAAGGGTGCAAAGATATGGTGTCCGATAATTCCCACGAATATATTTATTTTTTGGGAATATTGTGTCCGAGTATGAACAAAGCGATGTTCATTTTCTTGGCTCCAATACCGGGGATTCTGAACATTTGGTTTATTGTTGAGGGTGAATGTACATTCATCGGTAAAACCATTCTTCGCTCTTCATCTCCTCCCTGCAGCTCTTGATGTTTTTCGAATTTATACGAATAATATTTGTGTTTTTTCAAAGTGCGCAATACCGTTGTATGATGTTCATTTACCTCTTGCCCAAGAACCCTCGTACTAACCATTTTGTTTTCCTACTCACTCAGTAGAATATTAAGATCTCTGTTCTCTCTTTCTTCGGCTCTATTTTTGGATATCCTAAGTTAAACATTTACAATTATTTATTACGGTACCTTTGCACTCGAACTTACTGACAATACGTTTAATAGTTGAAATGGACGGAATGGGCTTGGTTGGGAAATAAACTAAAAACATTTCAGATACTGTTTCCCGCATAATGCCACTTAATTATGGATACTTTTTCGTCGATTGAATAATTCATATTTTTTTTCAAGTACCTACTGTCACTGACTTATCGACACTTTTCCTTTTGTCAGGGACAATATTCATTTTACTGGTGTCTGTTTGGTTTTACCTGAACCGAAAATTTGGTAATTTTGCAATTTTATTTAATCGAATAATTCAAGATTCGTTTATTACAATTTTTTGAAACTTGGCACGAGGGCTTGTCAGATTGGTCTCTTTAAAAAGTTATCTTACATTTTTTTGTAAAATGTACAGGAGAGCCAATAATTGACCCCCTTAAAATTTACATGGATTTCCAATGTTCCGCTCAGTGACGCACCACCCGGTACCTATATAAAATAATTAAATAAGAAAAAAGTATTATTAATAATATTCTTGTTATTTTCACTTCACATTGCCGTAACACAAATTTAACAATACGGCATAAAATGACAACGTAAAACAGTGAACGTAAATTTCAGATTTCCATTCGCTAAAATGACATCAACACAATAAATAAAGGTGTATTTAAATGCCAATCACGAACAAACTTCCTGCGAAACTTATCGTTGTTTGCAGTTAACATAGCCCAAATGGCAAATGCTGACCTGATTTACTGTTTTCAGGCAGCCAAATTGAAATTAAACTAAATATAATTTTATAAATTGGCTGTTTTTATTTTATTTTTTTTTTTATAAAGGGGATGTTATCAAATCAAAACAAATAATACATTATAGTCCAGGAGGCCACAGCAAAAAATTAAGCATAAAACATTTTTTTTTATATTACTATGAACAATAGTCAATTCAAAGCCGCAATGCTGTCTCAGCTCAGCGGGTTCAAATTGCATTTTTTACCTTAAAAAATCGTGAAAAATCGGTTTTTTAATATAACTCGAAAAATATTGATTTTAGGAAAGAAAGTATGTAATGAAAATTGATGGTCTAATAAAACTTCGTTAGTTTTTGTATATAATTTTTTTATAGCCCTTTTAGTTTTTGAGATATTAACGATTTAAATTTAAAATTAAAACGCAAATATCTTAAAAACTAAAAAAATTATAAAAAATGTAATAAACAAAAAATAGGTTATATACATATTTTCAATAAAATAAGTATTAAAGGTGATATAAGCAAAAAAGTAATTTTGGTTCTAAAATATTTTGCTTATAACAATATTTTTCCTGGTACAAGTAAGTATACCAGCACCGATTCATTTAAAAATTAATTGAAAATGTTCTATTCATTGAATAAAACAAACTAATACACATGTGCCTCGAGGCAATGGGGGATCACCTGGTGGCACGGATATTTTATTTAATTTTTTTTGGTCCAATAACTGTACCCATTCCGTAAAACTTTAACTAAAATAAAATTTAATCTTTATTTAATTGAAAAAAATGCCTTTTTTTATCTTATACGTGACAGGACGCTTAATATTTCTCGATCTCCCATGCTACTATATGTATAGCTCATCGTTTAAATGTTTTCATTATCGATTTAAATATTAATATTAATAATTTTTTAAAGACAGTTACTCGTTCAGAATGATCTTGAGAAAATTTTAATCACAATTTTAACATTTTTTTTATATAGTTTATTTAGTATTAAACTTTTAAAACATTTCTCTTATTAAGCTATCTACTTCTTTTAGGCTTAAAGCCATTCTTATTTAAATTATGGTATTTACCCATTTATTTACTAGTTTAAGATATGATTAAATTAAAGTTTAAACATTAATTCAACTGGGAAAAAAAATAAATAAGATATATAAAAAAAAATCATGTTAAAAATATTATTAAAATTTTCTTGAGATCATTCTGAACGAATAATGGCCTTTATAAATTAATAATATTATTATTTAAATCGATAATAAAAATATTTAATCGATGTTTTTCACATAGAAGCTAGAAGACGAGAAATGTTAAGCGTCCTGCCAGTATACAAAAAACTGACGTAGTTTTATTAGACCATTAATTTTAATTATATACCTTTTTTTTCAAATTTAGTGGGTTTTTGATTATATTTAAAAAAAATATTTTTCACCATTTTTTAAAGGAAAAAAAGGAGCTGAAGCAGCAGTGCGCTTTGAATTGACAAAGGGTTCATAGTAATATAAAAAATGTTTTATGCGGGTTCCCCCTATAGGCTTGTTTTTTGCTGTTGCCCCCCGGGACTATTATAGTCTGTCAGTCAAAAGGTGGATTCTTGCAAAATTTTTTTTAAGGGGCGTCGAAAATACTTTCGGAAGCTGTTTTTAACGAAATGAAGGAAAAAGGGGTTTTTTGAGGATTTTTTCCAATAAAAATTGCAATTGTTATTAACAAGAAACAAAATCAAAAAAAAGTATTTTCGATTTTTAATTATAACTAAAAAAAACCATAAGAGATAGGCACCGAAAAAGATCCGAAGAGGAGAAAATTTGGAAAAAAAAGTCCAACCCCTCGGTTCTTTTCCCTATTAATTTATTTACGTTGAAAATGGGCCTGCGCACCTTGGTGCGGGGTCAAAAACGAGTCCCGTAATTAAATTTTTTTTTAGGGCATTGAATAATATTTTTTTTTAAATTATGGTGTATTCAGAACACTTCCCAAGATTTTTTTTCGTTGAAAATTGTTAATAGGATGGGGGCGCGGCCAGGGATAATCGGACGTAGAAACGTCACTATTTAGATTTGACAATTAGTTGTTATAGATATAAAATTTCCCGGTCGTTTAAACCACGACGAAAATTATTTAAATTTGTTTATTATCTAAATGGGAGTTTCTACGTCCGATTGTCTTTTTCGCCGTCCCGCGGTGAATAAAATTTTTAAAAACGGATAATACATACAGCCCATCCAAAACCCAGCTTACCTGGGCGGAAGTTAGCGATTCCTGGTGGGCCTCAAATTTTGGGTTTTTATACCGATGGATCCAAGACTGACAAGGGAAAAGGCGCAGGAATACATGGTATGCCCCCCAGGTTTAATGCTGCTTTCCTGGGGAAATATGCCACTATTTTCCAGGCGAAAATATATGCCATTGAATTTTGTCTGCGAGAGAACTTGAGGAGGAGATAAAAGGGGAAGGACATTACTGTCTTCTGATAGTCAGCGGCCATAAAAGCTTTGGCACCCTAACAAGTCAACAAAAGGGTTTGGGTTTTGGGAACTGTCTGCAATGCCTCCTAACCGGCAACCACAACAAGTTACATTTTCCCCCGGGGCCCAAAACCAGGAGAATAGCAATGAATGAAGACCTTGGCCCGGGGGAGGCTCCGAGCAAATGTTTGGGTCCGAATCTGTTTTTGGAATACCAAAGCCTCGGTTCGTGGCTACATGACTCGGGGGGATTCAAACACAACATCAGTCATACTGGAACCACATTCCAAGGCAACATCACAGAAAATTTTACTAAAAACTTAAAAAAAAAAAGGAACCCAGATTAGAATAGTGAAGGATTAATAAGGGGACACTGCACTCTAAGAAAACATATGCACACTATGGGCATCTATAGAGAAGAACCATTTGCAGACTATGTGACGAAGAGGAAGAGACAGCCCCCACATCTTTTTGAGTGCCCTGCACTTACATAGGGGAGAACAAATCAAAACCTCATGGTGGACACAACCCCAAAGGGGCTGGAAAAAAAAAGAACAAAAAGGGCTACACACCTGTCTAAGGTGTCAAACCTTTTAACTAAAGAAATACACAAGAGATACAACAAGCCCGTAGGCTCAGGTGAGGCGGACAAACCTAACGGTTTTTTTTATCAATCAATAATCAATAAAACCCAAAAAAAATACATATGAAACATGGATCCGTCACAAAACTATGATATGATATGATATAACTATAGTTATATAAGACCCGAGAAACTAATTCCAATTTTTTTTTGTTAATACCCCCCTAGCCAACTGTTTTCGATGTCGATAAAATGACTTATGACTAGAACACCGGGTCTGTATTTTAGGATGTCTGTGGCAGGAATATTTTACTATCAGATTAGTAAAGCGTAGTTCATATGCTTGCGAAATGCGATTTGGGGTTGGAAACTTTTTTTGATTTTTGTTTTTTTCGATTGCAATATTTAAAATCTAGGGGCGCGAAAATTGACGGATTCTTATTGGTGATTAAAAATGTCATTTCCAAGGGTTAATTATTTTTTGCTTTCATAATTTTGAAATGTGAAAGGGAAAATTGACTTTTTTAAGGGGAATTTTGAAAATTGAAGACCACAGCATGCGTTTGATATAGATACTGTTTGATTTGGCGTTGCTAAAGATTAAGTTCAGGTTAATTTTGGGGCCATTATTATAAAATATATATATATATATATATATATATATATATATATAAAAAAAAAAAAAAAAAAAAATATATATATATATATATATATATATATATATATATATAATATATATATATATATATATATATATATTTTTTTTAAATACCAACCCTTTTACTGATAAAACCCCTTCTTATTATGTCAAAAGGGGTTAAAATCAAATTTTATTTTTTAGCTTGGGGGATTGACGGAACGAGGAATAAAGCGGGGATCGTTGTGTCTTTTAAAGTTCTAAAATAAGAAAACTATTTTTTTTTTTTAAAAACATAACTTTAGTTAAAGGATCCTTTTTTTTAGACACCTGTCATTCTCTCATATGTTTTAAAGCCTTGCAGTTGTGATTTCAAGTAAAAATAAAAAAAAGTTTAAAAATTTTCCGCATATTCCTACTGATTCAGCCTCACCGTTAAGACACTGCCAAAAAGGGGAGAAAAAAATGAAAAAAATAACCCCCCTCCAACGTGCTTGGTCAGAAGGACTGGCTGAAAAGCACGACAGTGGGGATATACCCTTTCCCCCTGAGACGGAACGGAGGGAAATTTACTTAAAATTTTCTGGCCCCTTGCTGCCTAGTAAGGCTTCCCCTTTAAATATGCTCAAAAACTAAAATAAGTTGTGATCTTTAATGTAATTTCTTTTTTTTTTTTTTATTTTTTCCTTTTTAAAAACTTTATGGGAAAAATTATTCTATTTTTTTTTTTGTTTGTTTTAAAAATCCATTATAAGTAATTATGAAGGTCGTAAATGCAAAGCCCTTTTTTTTAAAAGTAAAAATTTTTAACTTGATCCTTATTATTCACGAAGACCAAACATTATAAATGTTTATTAAAACAATAAAAGAAAAAAAATTAGCATAAGATAAATATTTTAAAAAAAAAAATTTAAAAAAACAAAAAAAAATTTTTAAAAAAGGAAATTAATTAAAACGCCCCAAAAAATTTACTTGCATCTTGCCCCAAAAAAATTGTAATTCTAAATGCATTTCGCAAGTTATGAACTAGCTTTTAAAAATTTTTGAATTTTAATTTAAGTAATTAGTTGTCCGTATTGTTTTATTTATTTATTTCAGATGTTGCACTTGCATTTCAGTTACCTGGATTAGTAACTACTTTTATCTTATCTTTATATTAATAGGGCTCGTTATGATTAAATAAAATTAATTTTATTAAACCATCTATTAGTTAAATATTATCTTTTATACTCAAGATGGAGAGTGAAAATGTTTCTAAACCGTTTAAAGTCGAGTTTAGTGATGTGTACAACTTAAGTGGTTTTTTAAATTCCGATAACAAGAGTGCTTTTAATAAACACACCCGAACCAATCTTGGAGGCTGTACGAATCTACAGCATCCTTCAACAATTAGAAAACATTCTTAATAGTTCCAGTGGTAGCGGTAAGTCGTTGGAGAGATATTTGTGCGCGAAAAACCAGACATTTGTTGACTGGGCTAATTTACAAATACTGTTGGAGAGTACTGATAAAAAACTAGCAAATTTAATTATCCTTCAAGTGATCAACTATACTGAAAATGTGTATAACAAGACAACTTTAAAAACATTGTTTAGTTATGTATCTGAGCATTTGGATTCTCGACTAATTCTGATAAGTTCTGAAGAGGTTTTTAACCGAGAATGTATGCTTTTGAAACACAGCGGTTGCTTTGATTTTTTGAAGGAAATAACCATCTTTCAAATTTACTTTGAGGATCTTACAAAAAAGTCACAGCGTGCACTTTTACTGCAGCCTCTGTTTTTATTTCAGGGCGAACGCACTTCGCTTTCAGATTTCTTACTTATTGACATTGATAATATTTCTAATTCTATGATAATAAGATTAAACCAGATTATTACCTTTGATACCCTTAAAGATATTATTTTTAGACCTTTAAGTTTAACGGAAATATGTGGTTACTTTAAGAACCAAAAAATTTTCGAAGAAGAACTAAAATGTAAAAGCAGACCTGTTCATCTCTTTATTTATAAAGATGACACGGCTACGGCAGATATATTTCTGTCTAGCGGTTCAGTGGAAAATCTTCGAGATCGTTTTATTGCCATAAATATTCCCATTACCAAAACAGACTTAATTAAGAAAAACTATTTTACTAAGTGGTGATTCTGGCACGGGCAAATCTTTTACTCTAAATCACCTTGGTAACATGATTTTACCATCTTGGATTATTAAAATTAATTTAAAAAATTATGAAAATTATAAAAAAAAATTAAGTCTTTTGCCCACCAATATTACTCGCATTGTGGCGGTTAATTTTTTATCTCAGATTTATCAGAAACACTCTTTAACAACAGCCTTGCTAACTGATGTTCTTTATAATGATACTAAGGCCCCATTATACTTACTTATTGATGGATTTGAGGAAATGGTCGATAATTCGGGAAAATGCAAATATCCATCGTTTATAAACTTGTTGCAGTTTTTAAAGGTCAATACTAGAGCTCATATTTGGATGACATCTGCTTCACGCACTACGCCGATTTTAGAGAACAGTTTATCTGTAATTAGTTCTCGGTTTAAAGAACTAAACAACATTCAAGTACAGGACGTTTTAAAAAACGTTTGGGAAAGTGAAATAAGGGTGTCAATAGTCAATTTTACGAAAAACGAAGATCAGTTATTAAAAAATTACATTAATAAGCTGATTGAAAATGCCAGTGAGATATTTGGATCAAAGGCAACATTTTTGGGCATGCCCATGTTTTTGCAACTTCTAGCTGAAGTAGCACAACCTCCATTAGAATATTTCACCAGTTCGACAACATTCAATGCCAAACATGCAGAAAATATTTTTGAAGTATTTGACATTTTTATCCAAAAAAAGTACGAAAGATATATCAAAAAAACCTTATCTAGTGCTCATGATGAAACTGATAAAGTTGACACTACGATGTGTCTAAATAAAACACTGGGGACTATTGCACTCAAACGTCGGTTTCCGGATTATATATTTGAAGTATATAAAGAGGAACAAGAAATTGTAATTTCCATAATTAAAGAAATAGGATTTATCTCAAATGCGGAAGATGGAAAATTTTATTTTACACACCATGCGTTTTCGGATTATTTTATCGCTGTCATGTTTGCTTTTTGGTTATCTGATCCAAAAGTTTTACCACTGGAAAACATTTTTATCTCCAAGATTTTGCTTGAACAAGATTGCAAATTAATAAGATCATTTTTAAATTACAGAGTAATAAATATCCTCTACCTGAAATTTTTCTGAATGGTTTACAGAATGTATAACCAAGCTGAGGAACGAAGATGAGACTATATTTTTTAATAAAAATTGTGAATGGGCTCTTCATATTTTAATAAAGGAAAACATGACTAATTTAGCTTCTCTTTTTCTCAACAAAAACTTTTTAAAGAAAGCTCTCTCGCTGTTTGTTGCTCGTGATAAAAATGGAAAAACAGCATTATTCTTGTGTGCTGAACACAGAGCCGAAATCCTTATTAAAACCATTTTGGATTGCTTTGATTGCTTAGGAAAAGATCATCAAAGAACGCTTATATGGGCTAGTCTTTTTGAAGTCCCCTATAATACAGATACACACTGTACAACCTTTCTATTAAATAAACTTAAGGAATGTAAATGGATTCCTAATATACTTGAAGAATTAAATCTGAATACAGCACCTAAAGAAGTATTTAATTCAGTAAATGAAAATAATCTTGGTGCTCTTAAAATTATTTTGAGTCAGATAGACCAAATTTCGCGCGAATACATTTTGTTGACGAGAGATTCCGCAGGTGGCACTATTTTACATTTATCTGCTTTAAAAGGTTTCAAGGATATCGTGCAGTACTTGGTGGATCTGAAAATGCCCATTGATGTATTAGATCATGCTGGTGCAACACCATTTATGCATGCAGCTAAAAGTGGTAATTTGGAAATTGTAGAATTGTTAAAGAAAAAAGGTTCAAATGTAAATATTAGTGATAACTACTCTAGGAATGCTTTATCTTGGAGCGCGGAGGCGGGCCATTTGGAAATCGTTCAATTAATACTGAGTACAGGAATTGATTATAAAGCTTGTGACAGGGACGGACTTTCTCCTTTACATTACTCTGCAGAATCTGGGCATTTAAACATTGTTAAAACATTGATAAAAAAAGGTTGTGACGTAAATAAACCAGATATATTTGGTATGACAGCTATTGCTTTGGCAGTTCGTTCTGGGCACTTTGATATTGTTGACTACCTGATAGGCCAAAGAGCAGACATTTATGGCAGGAATCAGCAAGGCTTGAACTTGGTACAAATTGCAGTCGAAGCCAACCATTTGTCCCTCGTCAAATTACTTACTTTTTGCAAAGTCGATGTAAATAGTTCCGATTCAAATGGTATCACAGCCCTCGAACGCGCTATCGTATCGGGAAATTGGGATATGGTGGAATATTTAATACTTGAAGGAGCACTGGTCAACGAACTACACAATTTTAATCCTATTTATTATGCGGTGGAATCAAGCAAATGGTCCATTGCGTTATTAATGATAGAGCGAGGTGCTGAAATAAATTTAA
Source organism: Listronotus oregonensis (assembly GCA_019359885.1). NCBI lineage: Eukaryota > Metazoa > Arthropoda > Insecta > Coleoptera > Curculionidae > Listronotus > Listronotus oregonensis. The sequence continues at coordinate 13,267 of JAHBCN010003505.1, read as the reverse complement.
ACACTTCGGATCAGAAAAAGCACCTAATATTGTCAGATGAGAAAAAACAAATACTGGATTACGTAATTCTTCAAAAAGATGCTGTTCCGGAATTTTTTGATGATTTATGTTATAACGCATTTTACAAAGTTATAAGAACGGGTAATGTAGAATTACTTAGATTGTTGATTGAACAGAAACAATTAAATTCCCTGATAAGGCTGAAAAACTTGATTTTTTCTTATCGGAACCTTACGAAGAACTGTTGTTGAAAAATGTGCCACTATCATACAAAATGAAATATTTCGTTGAAGCTGAATTAGTACAGTTGCGAAATTTAACACCATACTTAGAAGAATCTAATTTAGACGAAATCATGCAAAAACGGATAACAGTGATTTGCGACAATATTCGGATTATGAAACAAACATATTCGGGAAAAAAGGCTCTTGATGTGGATCAAAACTTTATTGTATATGGTCGATTTATTGCCGAAAATATCGAAATTGCAAAAAGGTGGAAACAACCAAAAGAATGGGTTAAAATCCCTTGGGAGCAAATGGAGTTTTGTTTAGTAATTTTTATGAAATTGTTTCTTGAACCGGAAAGTGAAAATTTTGAATACAGTCTTATATTAGATCAAGAAACAATTTTAACTCACCTTATCAATTTTGCAGACATTCTTGAAAATCTAAGAAACAATTGTAGTCCACGATCGGAAGATATTACCGCAATCGAAGACGACTTTCGAACTATCAAAGATATTTATTCGTTAAATCGAATATTGTCTTATATAGACTTGGCGCTTCCAGCTAAACAGATAGATAACAAGACAAGTCCGTATGTAATATTAAGATCGTTGCAAGTGATTGGAGAGAGTTTTAAAAATACCAAGGACTCGCCAAATTTGTCTAAAGAAGTACACGAATATTTATTCGATTTTGCGCCTAAAAATATTAAAAACATTCTTACTTCTTTGCGAGATACTTTATCCCATTGTGAGAGTATTAGTAAAAAAAATGATTTAGAAGAGCAGCTACAAAATGATACACAATTTTTTCAAAATGTTTTGGAGGATTTAAAAAAGATTCGATTGGAAATCATTTACATTCTTTTTAAAATAAAGTATGATACCATCAAACTCTTTCTGGTTAAAATAAGGAATTGCGAAAATGACATTTATGCAATCAATAAAATTATTAAGTTTATTAAAATGGAGGGCTTTAAAGATATTAATATAGAAAGATATGAGGTTGAAGCTCAAAGAAATGTTAAAGATTTATTACTGGAATTAGGTAGAAATATTAAAGATTCAACAAGTGATGAAAAAGAGATGCTTAATGAAATCTTAAGCGAAATTGATAAAAATAAAGATCATATCAGTGATATTAAAAACGCATACTTCTATGCGGTTCCTTTGGTTGACTTACATTTCAAGATTGATGCAGAATATATAAATATATTGAGTAAGACATATTTAACTGATAAAAAACGTACACAAACATTTAATTTCACTAAACATAAAATCTCTAAATATCTATCAAGAGTTGGAAAAGACATAGTAACGTTATCACAAGGCGCCATACTTATAAAAATTTTAAGATTAATAGACATAACAGATTCCGTAAATTGCATTGAAGAAATTAAACAAAAGTTTAACAATGACTTTATTAACTTAAATAAAAATATCCTCAATGACATTTTAAATGATATTGAAGATAAATTGATTAGTGAAGAAGATAGAGCCGAATTTCGTTGTGAAATTGAACAAAAAGAAAATTTTTATAATGATAAAAATAAATACGTTATGGAAATCGGTAATTCAGGATTTAACTTTCCATCTTTATGTGATCTTCTTAATAAATATCAAATAAAAAAAATAAATAAAAAATGCTACCATGCCTTAAAAAAATTAAAAAAGAAAAGTGATATTAAACAATGCATAAATTTATTGGATGAAACTGACAACTTCGGTAAATTAGTAAAAAGGGTAAATAAAGAAAATTTTCATAATACTCTATTGGATTTTTTTGTACACCTTAAAAATGACGCTATTGATACGGCTGTTACTTTGTTTATCGAGGCCGAGAAAAATAAAATTACAAATAGTTATTTTCAAAAACTTAATAGTTTAAAAGAATTTGTTGAAACAGACATAGAGATCCTTAAACAGGATAAAGTATTGCAGTCAGTAATAGAGATATTATTGCTAGATGTCCTAGATTATGGGCTAAATCATTCGTTTATACGCGATATAAAGTCGCCTATTCATAAATCCACTCCAGTCTTAATAGGACGATCCCTTCGAAATTATTTGGCTCACGGAAATATTTTGTTTGATATATTACCATTTAATCCGCTATTTTCAGTTGTTTCCACCGTTAAATCCATACCAACTAAAAAAAGTGACCAATCTCCAACGTTAGATAAAATAACTGTTGATTCCATTATGACAAATTTAGAGATATTTAACAAAAAGGTAGCAGTTATTAAAAATCTTAACAAAGTTTTTAAAAATCTTAAAACTGGTAAAGAAGAAGAAGCTTTCGAAACCAGAGCCCGAGATTTTTATAATAATACTATATTTGAAAATGCTTTTATTAACGACAACATTGAAATTTATATTAAAAACTTACCCGTACGACCTCTCCCACTCTATAAGTGTTTTCTTCGTGCAATAAATTACGGTGCCATAAACATCTGTATGCAAATCATTATGGAGTTATCCAATTCCAGATCTTCAAGCTATTTTTTGTCTTTACCACAACAAGAACTAGCAATCTTTATCGCTGTTGCTTCTGGTTATAAAGAAATATGTAAAATGTTATTAAATCATGGCGCACGAATAAATAACAGAATAAATAATCAAGCAACTGCGTTGGATTTGGCTGTGGCATTTGGACACAAAGAGGTTGTATTGACTTTGATGGAATATGGTGCTGATATAAATGGGATAGATGTTAATGGATTTACTCCGCTTCACCTTGCAGCAGAATTAGGCCATAAAGACCTTGTCTCCATATTATTGCAAAGAGGTTCTCAGGTAAATGCAAGGACAAAAAATCAATGTACTGCCTTGCACTTTGCAGCGCAAAAAGGCGACAAGGGCGTTGTAATAAGTTTATTAAAAAATGGAGCTGATATTAATGCATTAGACATTCATGCGTATAACTCAATTCACATAGCCGCATTACATGGTCATAAGGATGTTCTCTCAATATTAATAAATCATAACGAACAAGTATATAATAATACAATTCAAAATGAAATTAACATTAATGCAGTAACTGACAAGTCATGGAGTGCTCTTCACTCTTCGTCATTAAATGGCCATAAAGACATTGTTTCAATGTTATTATATTATGGAGCACGAGTAAATATCAGGACTCAAAAACAATGCACAGCTTTGCATCTTGCAGCGCAAGGGGGTCATAGGGACGTCGTTATCAATTTATTAAGTGGTCATGCTGATCTTAATGCAGTAAATGATAATGGATGGAGTGCACTTCACGAAGCAGCATTTAAAGGTCATATAGACGTAGTTTTGATACTGTTAGGTAGTGGGGCACTAGTGAATATGATAACCTTAAATAAATATACTGCTCTGCATCTTGCAGCTCAAGAGGGCCACAGGAATATTGTAATAAGTTTATTAGATAGTGGTGCTAATATTAATACAGTTGCTGATAGGGGAATGAGTGCACTTCATCTAGCAGCATTTCAAGGTCACACAGAAGTTGTATTACTATTATTAGATCGTGGTGCACGAGTAAATTCCATAAACCAATTTCATAGTACTGCCTTACATATTGCTGCTCATAAAGGTCACAAAGACATAGTAAAAAGTTTACTAGATAATCATGCTGATACCAACGCCATAGATATTAAAGCAAATACTGCACTTCACTTAGCGGCATTACAAGGTCACAAAGACACAATCCTGATATTATTAGAAAAGGGAGCACGAATAAATGACAGAAACCAAAAACAGTGTAGCCCGTTGTACTTGGCTGCAGATAAGGGACATAAAGACGTGGTAATATCTTTATTAGAAAATGGTGCTGATATAAATGCTGTAAATAATAAAGGATATAGGGCACTTCACATAGCATCACAAAAAGGACATAAAGATGTCGCATTAATATTGTTAAATCGCGGTGCGCAGATAAATGAAAAGAACGATGACCAATGTACTGCTTTATTTCTGGCAGCACTAGAGGGCCATCTAGACACTGTTGTACATTTATTAAAGAGTGGTGCTGATATTAATGCAGTAGATGATAATGGGTGCAGTGTGCTTCAAATAGCAGCATTTGTAGGTCACAAAAACATTGTCTCTTTATTGTTAGATCATGGTGCCCAAGAAAATAATGGGACCCTAAAATGGTTTACCACCTTGCATCTGGCTACAACAACCGGTTACAAAGACGTCGTAATGCATTTATTAGATCGAGGTGCTGATATAAATGCAGTAAATGATGATGATGCATGGAGTGCCCTCCACATAGCGGCATTTCTTGGCCACAAAGACATTGTCTTAATCCTATTAGATCATGGGGCACAAGTGAATAGGAAGACCAAAAAACGGTTTACCAACCTTTATCTGCTTGGAAAATTCGGCCATAAACGTGAGGCATTAAGCCTATTAAGTAGTGATATTGATATTTATGTTGTTAATAATGCTCCAATAGATTCCCAGATTACTGCTATGTATCTAGCAGCGCAAGAGGGCCACAAAGACATTGTTATAACATTATTAGAATACGATGCTGATATTACTGCTGTAGATGAAAACGGATATAGTGCATTTCACATAGCGGCACTTAAAGGTCATAAAGACGTTGTTTCATTATTGTTAAATCGTGGTGCAAAAATAAATGATAAAACCCAAACCCAAAGTACGGCTTTACATCTTTCAGCTCAAGGGGACCACAAAGACGTTGTAATTTGTTTATTAGATAGCAATGCTAATATTAATGTAATAACGGATGGGGCACAGACTGCGCTCCACATAGCCTCATTTCTTGGCCATGAAGACATTGTTCTAATATTATTGGATCGTGGCGCAGCAGTAAATAATAGGACCCTGCAACAGGATACCGCTTTGCACCTTGCAACAGAAGCTGGTCACAAAGACATCGTAATAAAATTATTAGAAAGTGGTGCTTACATTAATGCAGTAGATATTAAATCACAAAGTGCGCTTCATATAGCTGCATATCGTGGTCACAAAGACATTATCCTAATATTATTAGATCGTGGCGCACAAGTAAATAACAGGACTCAGCAACAGGAAACTGCCTTGCATTTAGCTACAAAAGCTGGTCACAAAGACATCGTTATAATTTTATTGGAGAGTGGTGCTTATATTAATGCATTAGATGATAATGCACGGAGTGCACTTTACATAGCAGCATATCGTGGTCACAAAGACATATTCTTTATATTGTTAGACCATGGCGCACAAGTAAATAATAGGACCCAGCAACAGACCACTGCCTTGCATCTTGCTGTAGAAGGCGGCTACAAAGACATTGTAACAAATTTATTAAAGAGTGGTGCTGACATTAACGCAGTAAATGATAATGCACAGAGTGCGCTTCACATAGCGGCATTGTGTGGTCACAGCGAAATTGTCTCAATCTTATTAGATCGAGGCGCACATATTAATAGTAGGACCCAGTTACAGGATACCGCCTTGCATCTTGCTGTGGAAGCTGAGCAAATGGATGTCGTGATAAATTTATTAGAAAAAGGTGCTGATATTAATGTAGTAAATGAAAACAGATACAGTGCACTTCACATAGCAGCACTTAAAGGGCATAAAGACATTGCTTTATTATTGTTAAAATGTGGTGCGGCAATAAACGGCAAGACACGAACTGACAGTACTGCCTTACATCTTGCAGTGCGTGAGGGCCACAAAGACATTGTAATCAGTTTATTAGATCACAATGCTGAAATCAATGCTGTAGATAATGATGGATGTAGTGCACTTCACTTAGCGGCACATAAGGGTCATGATGACGTTGTTTTAAAACTGGTAATGCGTGGTGCAGCAATAAATGACAAGACTCGAACTCAAAGTACTGCTCTACATCTTGCATTGCAAAAAGGCCACAAGGACGTAGTTATAACTTTATTAAATTACAATGCTGTTTTTAATGCGTTTGATGATAGATCATTAAGTGTGCTTAACAAAGCAGTATTAGAAAATTACCAGGATGTAATCCAAATACTATTTAATCGGGTCGCATTTGTACATAGTGTAGACCAATATCAGAGAACTGCTCTACTATATGCGGCAAGAAATGGCTACAAAGATGTATTAATAAGTTTATTAGAACATGGTGCTGATGTGAATGCAGTGGATTGTTACAAATTTAGTGCTCTTCATATGGCAGCATATTACGGTCATAAAGAAGTTACCTTAATTTTATTGGATTGTGGCGCATGCGTTAATGGCACGACACAATATCAGAGAACTGCTTTACACATGGCTGTGGGAGGAGGCCATAGACACATTGTAATAAATTTATTAGAGCGCAATGCTGATATTAATGCAGTAGACGATAACGCATGGACTGCACTTCATTTAGCTGCATTCAGAGGTCACAAAGAAATAATATTAACATTATTAAATAATGGTGCACAAGTAAATGCTAGAACCTTGCATCAGCGAACTGCGTTGCAAATTGCTGCGGAAGGTGGTTTCAAAGATATCGTAATAATTCTGTTAGATCGTAATGCTGATATTAATGTGGTAGATGGCAAATCATGGAATGCACTTCACCTAGCGGTATTCAGTAATCATAAAGATGTAATCCTAACATTGTTAGATCGTGGCGCACAAGTAAATGACATAACTCAAAATCAAAGGACTTCCTTACATATAGCTTCAAAAGAGGGCTACAAAGACGTTGTAAAAATTTTATTAGATCATAATGCTGATATTAATGCAGTTGATGAAAATGCATGGGGTGCCATTCACTTTGCCTCATCTGGAGGTCATCAAGATGTCGTCGAAATGCTGTTAGATCATGGCGTATGTGTAAATGATAAGACTCAAAAGCACTGGACTGCTTTGCATTGTGCCGCGCGTGAGGGTCATAAAGATATCATAGTAAGTTTATTAAATCGTAATGCTGATATTAATGCAACAGATATTGACGGTCTTACTCCCCTTCGTGTTGCTGAAATGTTTGGTCATATTCAAGGAGGAAGAAGAAGATCCGAAACTATTATTGCGCTACTATTAAAAAATGGCGCAAGCAAGTGATATTTTTCATATTAGTATTTTAGTTTTAAGACATTTTTTTACGGTTAATCGATATTTTGTTAACTTAATTATATATTAAACTAGAGACACACGTCTTTAAATAACGCAATTTAAATAGTGAATGATGGAGTATGGATTTGTGGTTTCATCTAAAAGTATTTCAAGGGTAAGTAAACAGTATTTTTATTTGTATTATTCAACTGTCTAAAAACTTTATCAGCTAAGTTAAACAACGCTGGGCACGGTCAGTAATCGGATGGGTGACCGCTAGTAAATACCGTGTCTCGTTGTATGTGATTCAGGTTTCACAACATGATAGTTTCTTTCTGGTGACATAAAAGTAGTAGTAGATAGTAGTTACTTGTATATGATATCGTGAAATGTAGTAAATTACATGAAGATATACTGTTGGGGCAGATTTATTTATCAAAAAATATTTCTCGGGTCTCTCGTCGAATTTGGACCTTACTTCAGAGAATAGACTTGTGCAGTGAATTGACCCTATTGAACTTGCACGTCAAATTAAAACATACTTTTAAAAACCTTTTAATTTTTTTAATGGCATTTTACTAAATATGATATATATATATATATATATATATATATATATATATATATTATATATATATATATATATATATATATATATATATATATATATATATATATATTTTTACTTTTATTTTTGGGTATAGGTAACTTGACAAATTAAAACAACATATTTCAACGTTTCGCCCTCATGTTTGGGGATTTTTCAAGATATATTGTTCTAAAGTAGAAATATAAAATGAGTAAAAATATGGAGACCACCTTATACACACTACATTTTTTTTAATCACATAATTTTCAGCTAAATTTAAAACAGTTGACAATATTTAAATTATTATTTACAAATAAAATGGTTTATATTTATTTCTTAAAAATTAAAAATTAAAAATATGTACATACCTTAAAAGCCTATTTTCTGCCTCTCGCAGTAAGTATGGACTGCGAAGTCGGATGAGGAACTAGTTACATTTTTACCATTCTATAAATATTATTAAATTATGGTTAAAGAAGATAGAAGAATTATATATATATATATATATATATATATATATATATATATATATATATATATATATATATATATATATATATATATATATATATATATATATATTTATAAGGGCTACTGGTAATTGGATACATTCCTGGGGATCTGATAAACAAGATATGAGAAGTAAATTTAACCCTAACATGTATAATACAAAAACTAATAGTTTCGAGATATTTCAATTTTTTGTTTTTCTTAAAAATGTAAGGTTTAATGACTTAAATTTTAATTTTCAAAAAAATGTTATTTAACTTTTTGTAACTTTTTTGCTAAAATACTTGTACAACACTATGGTCATTTATTTGAAATAAAAAATATCCGGAAACATTTTGGATAGTGTGAAAATTTCAAAGAAAAAACTTGGGAAAAATATTTTTTTTAAATCTCATGTAAAAATCTCGGAACATTTTTACAAAAAATTCCAATACAACTTGCATACAAAGTATTTAAAAAACTTCTCTATTGTAATAGCTATCTAGCAAGGTACCAATCTTACAACAAACATTTAACGGTTTAGTAAAAAGGGCAATAAAATTGCTATAACTACATAATTTGTTTTTTTATTTTTAATAAATAATAAATACATTAAATAAAGAATTGGAACACTAACACCTAATTTTTATAAATATTGTTCAAAATGGAAACCTCTATTGCGTATACACGCACGACAGCTTCTTCTTAGTTCTGTCCTAGTTATTCTAGTTGTCAATGTATTTCGAATGTGTTCAGCAGCGTCGAGTATCCTTTGTCTAAGATTTTCTCTTGTATTAACTGGAGTAGAGTAGACTATATCTTTCATATGACCCCATACGTAGTAGTCCAGTGGAGTTAAATCTGGACTCATCCAACAATTCGGGAAACGTCGATTAAGTATTCTCGTACTGTCACCCGATAATGCGCTGGACAGCCATCGTGCTGAAATATCATTCGTTCTCTTACGGCTAAAGGAACGTCTTCCTGAAGCCCTTGCACGTCATTATCCAGAAAATGTTCATACGTTACTCCGTTTAAATTTTCAAGCAAAAAGAATGGCCCGATTAAATAGCGGCCAATAACTCCCATCCATACATTTTCAGAAAATTTCCTTTGGAAACTAGTTTCTCTTATTAAATGTGGGTTTTCTTTTGCCCAATAGTGTAAGTTGTGAAAATTTGTTATGCCCTCGCGATTAAATTTCGATTCATCCGTCCAAAGAATGCTTGTTAAGAAATGTGCATCTTCTGCGTCTGCATTTAACACAAAGCAGCAGAATTCTACTCTCCTTACCAAATCACCTTCATCTAAGCCTTGAACAGGAGTATAATACTAAGGATGGCATCCAACTTCACGTATCGTAGACCAAACTTTCCATTGTGATGCACCGGTTTGCCGCGCCACTTTGGTAGTTGAAGTGCTTGTGTTATCTTCAAATTGCCTTAATATTTCTTCATCATCATCTGAACCATTTTCGACAATATTTCGGTATGTTGTACTAAAAACACGAACATTTGGTATGCGACGGTTAGGAAAGCGATGTTCATATTCTCTATCGGCTTCTGCAGCATTACCATCGCAATATCCGTAGATAAATAGGATATAAGCATATTCAAAATTGCTGTACGCCGCCATGTCACGCCAACAACAACAACACAACAGCAACAGCAACAACAATAACAACAGCGACAAAAATATTTAACGATAAAAACTCCAACAACAACAACGACAAAAATTTTTAACAATAAACTTAAAGAACTTAGAGAACACGATTTTCAGAAGGGAACCACAATTTTAACTTGCTGTCAGATTGACAGATTGTAATGCATTAACGATATTTCATGTTTTGTATTGGAGTTTCCATAGAAACCATAGAGTTGTGAAAAATGGCATTTAAAGGAATTCTGTTGTCTCCTTTATTTTTTACTTTTTCTTTGAAACTGCGAAGGATTTGCTATAAGATTTATACCTTGTAAGATAGCTATTACAATAAGAAAGTTTTTAAAACAATTTGTATGCAAGTTGTATTGGTAATTTTTCGTAACAACGTTCCGAGATTTCCACATACAATTTTTAATTTTTTTTCCAAGTTTTTCTTTAAAATTTTCACACTTTTCAAAATGTTTCCGGATATTTTTTTATTCCAAACGAAAGACCATAGTGTTGTATAAGTATTTTAGCAAAAAAGTTACAAAAGTTAAATAACATTTTTTAAAAATTAAATTTCAAGTCAAAAAACCTAACATTTGTAAGAAAAACAAAAAATTGAAATATCTCGAAACCTATTAGGTTTCGTATTATACATGTTAGGGTTAAAACACTCCTTATACCTTGTTCTATCAGATCCCCAAAGGAGTGTATCTAATTCCCAAAGTAACCCTTTTATATATATATATATATATATATATATATATATATATATATATATATATATATATATATATATATATATATATATATATATATATATATATATATATATATATATATATATATATATATATATATATATATATATATATATATATATATATATATATATATATATATATATATATATATATATATATATATATATATGGTTACAAAACTTGAATTCCTCTTCCAAGTATTAATAAAAAAGGATATAATATTTATACAAACAGGCTACGATGTCTTCTAGGAAGATTTTTTTTTTGAATTGCACTATGAAAACCATCAGCTGAGCAACTTGGCACTTTAATACATCTGGGAACTTTTTTACTTTTTTTGTGTCATGGAATTCGGCTTAGAATTTATGTAATTTGTCACTACCTCCAGGTAAATTGATTATATATGCTTTGAATTGATTTTTTATATACTTTACTTAATTTCACTTTCTTTAAAACATAAAACTTTGGAAGAAACGACTGTATCAACTTTCTGGTTTGTTAGCCCTTAGCTATGAAACCGCTTTCTTTTGTTTATTTTCGACCCCTGGAGGAGCGTGGTTACTTTAGCAACTGAATTTGGACTGATCCTTGTTTTCGGGGTTAATTTGTTTATATACCCCAAGAACAATTGCCACTATTTTATGTAATATGGCGTCGTTTTCAGGCACCTAGATAGAATTTTAGCTTGTCAAATATGGCAATTTTAAATAATAAAATTTTAACTTTATTACTAAGCCTTACTTTGCTGTTATTTTCTGGGCAGCTATAATCTCACTTGATAATTAGAAAATTTAATGCTCTTTTTAATGGTGTATAATTATATAAGTTTCATTTTAATCTTGTCACAATTATTTTCATGTAAACAAATTGATGTCCTCTTTTCTGACTTCTCAAATTTCAATATTTTTATAATTTTCAAATAAACCTCCCTTTAAATCTTATAACTAATACTAAATCTAAATAAATAATAATTTTACACATCTTTTATGACTAATTACAAGGTTTAGGTTTTTATATTAATTCCACAATATGAGTTTAATAAGCTCGATTTTTGTCTTTTTACGCGTCCCCACTATACACGAAAATTAAAGTATTAATTTTTACTTTTATCTTAAATATATTTATACCATAAGAAAGATGGTTTCTTTCCCTATCTTTTGATATATAGTTTGTTGGTTTTTAACTACGGTCAGTTTAAAAAATTCTTATAGCATCATTGGATGTCAAAAGCTCTATTTCACCAATATTTAAAATTGTCCTTTTTTCTATTAAAATCCAAACATTTCGTTTTTATGCGGTCATAACTTAGTTTAAACTTAAATCTACCTTATTCTAATTAAATCTAATCCTAATATTAAGTAATTTTGAATGAGTCGATCATTATTGGTTTTGCCTGGGTTTTTATGTATTATTGTTTATTTTTGGGTTTTTATTGTTAAACCCCCCTGTATATTTATAACTATCTTGTTATAATATGATCATTAAATTATCATTACATATTTATTTTTTACACTTTGCCTTCCACTGATCTTTTTACTTTATTACAGTCAAGAACAGTTTTCTCCGATTTTTCCAAGTGAATTTCTGTGATTTTTTTTTTTTTTTTGTATTTAAAATTTGCAAAATGTCTCATTCTGTTTATCTTAGGTATCTTATGCCTTTTTTTGGGGTTTTAAAACCCCCTTTTTTATTTATATGACCCATTTTCCATAGATATTTATGTTCTTTTTTTTTTTTTCCCTTTTCTTTATATTTTATAATAAAAATTTTATTTAATATTTTTCCGGGTTTTACCTCTCAATATATATATATATATATATATATATATATATATATATATATATATATATATATATATATATATATATATATAATATATATATTTATATATATATAAAATATATATATATATATATATATATATATATATATATATATATATATATATATATATATATATATATATATATATATATATATATATATATATAAGGTAGATTGCATTTTTAAACACCCGATTTTACTTACCTACGGAATTTTGGGTAAAAGTCATCTCTAACACTGTAACGAAATTATTTTCAGATCCCTCCATGTCCCCGCGACGCCCACCCATCTCTCCCCAGGGAGACCTCGTTCAACGCGGTGCCTCATCCCCTCTTCATCAGAGATCATCAGTATCATGACGTCATCAGAAATTACCACCACGTGCCACGTGACCTGTATTACCCTTACGACTATGACTCGTGCTCATGTAGTTCCGGAAGTGATACAAACAGGTACAGTATTCGGGGGTTTTCAAAAGTATCGACTATACTACAGTGGATAATAAATTTACAAAAAATGAAATAAGAAGTTTCTATGAACAATCATATTTTGGTCCTCGCCCAACTCGGCCTAAGGGATCGTTATGATATGGTGCATAAATTTCGTCTCTCTCGGCCCTAACCTAAAGTTAGCTGCTCTTAAACCGTTCATCTCGGCCCAAGAATATATTTTGTTTTTTAATATTATTTTTTCCAATAAGTGCGC